>JASANF010015822.1:0-21185 GCA_030248245.1 Trissonchulus sp. WLG1_4
TATATATATATATATATATATATATATATATATATTTATATATTTATATACAAGCCTGGGTCAGCCAGCGTAGTAAGTTGAGGTGTAAGCAATGTGTAAGGGACATCCCATAAACCCTCGACTCTTTTTATGAACTTTCGTTGCACGTTTTCTATCTTATCTATATCCTGTAAATATAGCGGAGACCAAAATTCCGATTTATACTCCAAAATAGGTCGGATATGTGTAATAAATATAGAACGCATAAAAGAAATATCTCGGCTGCTAAAAGTACGATATACAAGACCTAACTTCGAAGATGCTATAGCAACAATGGCACAACAATGAGCGGAAAAAGTAAAATTGGTCGACACAATTACTCCAAGATCCTTAACGCTGAAGAGATCACAGATAGTGTAGCGTGCATCATGCACCTAATTTTAATAACAACGTCTTTCCTGTGTTAATATTCAGCTGCCAGTGTTGACACCATTTTTCAAGTCTGTACAAGTCAGCCTGTAAGTCTCCAAATACTGCTTCTCGATTCTTACCGTTGTCGCGGGCAAAAGTGTCCCCCCCAAAAAATGTCCATCTGGACACTTTTGCCTAGTAAAAGTGTCCCCCGAACATTTTTGCCTAGTCAAAATTGGCCCCCGGACACTTCTGACTAGGCAAAACTGTCCCCCGGACAGTTTTGACTAGGCAAAGGTGTCCGGAAGGACACTTTTGTCTAGGCAAAAGTGTCCTATCTCGGGCAAAAGTGTCCCCCCGTAGTTTACGCTTAACTGCTCATTCAAAAACGTGTTTCGAATCAAATCAACTGTTATGTACATACTTGATTTTGTATTAGCGGGAAGAAATCTGATTGAAGTTTTTATTTTACTTGTTAGGGTCAATATATTTTTGCTTGGATATACATAGGTATACTATATAGGTATGCTCGGGTCGGGTCTCGGGTCGGGTTGAGATTTCCCGACCCGTGGATTGAGCGGGTCAGTTTCGGTCAAAAATTTGTGTATAAATCCTAGATTCTGACGTTAAATTTTGCCATTTTGACCATTTCCTCAAGCTGATAGAGTCTGGCAGATTTATTACTAGACTGCAGATTCGCGGAGCGTGTCTCCTACGTATCACGAAAAACTAATAACAGAAAACAGACATGAAAATTTTGTGTTTGAGAGTTTGTATAGCAGCTTGTCACATGGCTTCTATGTAACTGGCCGTGCTACAAATCTTTGATACGTGCTACTCTTCTAATCACTTTACTCCCAGGAGTGCAATTCAGAGATTTGTTGCACTCTCTGAACACACAGTGAGCATCAACGAATTCGCCTTAGCGTGCACTCACAGATTTGTCGCACGCTGCTCACTCAGAAATAAGAAGGAACCTTAAAAAGACAAGACGAGAATCGAACAAATGCGCCCAAATCGCCAGGATTGCCAGCCAGACGTCGTAACCACTCGACTACGGCTGCTGCACAACTACCTTGACAAAAACCCAAATAATGATGACAAGTGACGTATGTACGTATTAGGTAGGTTCAGTCTACACTGCATGTTGCATTTAGATAGGCATGTTCATGCACAGCAAAAGATATTACTGTTCGATAATATACTGTCATTTAAAAAACTTATCGTCGAAGGTAGCGTAGCCGAGTGGTCTATGGCACTGACTGGAAAACAAAAGTCAGATATGCGTGAGTTCGAATCCCACCGCTGCCTATGGTTTTTCTTTTTTACGTGTCAAAGCCATATGACAAGTCGGTTGTATCATGGCCAGCGCTGACACTCAGAGATTCGTATGCAACTCTGCTTGGAAAGCCCTCGTGAAAAGCACTCGTGCGCTGCGCGCACTCGTGCTTTGCACTTGGAGCTTTCCATCGCATCGTGCATACAAACCTCTGAGTGCACTTGCAGCCATGCTACAACCCTTACTTGACGAGACGTCGGGTTAGTTCGAGTCGGGTCAGGTCGGGTAGGGTTGGGTTTGAATCGGATGAACGAATATCCGGACAAGTTGACCGGCAGAGAAAGCACTGTACCCTTTAAGCGTACAGTTCAGCCGCATAGGTATTCGTATGCTCTTCGACCGTATGTCAGTTTATTCTAACTAAACGGCACTGTTTCAATCTATCTATTGTTAAAAGTTGTTTAAAGCATTTAAAGAAAGCTATTTTTAGAATGTGTTTAGGTTTTGAGAATTAGCTTTTTTACGAGTTTGTACACCAAAAGTGCAAGGGGGACACTTTTGCCCAAGTAGGACACTTTTGCCTCGGCAAAAGTGACCGGGGGGACAGGGGGGACACTTTTGCCCGTGACACCGTAACCATAAATTTTAGCATCGTCTGCGTACAGTTTAATCTTGATTGTTGTAAGTAAATCCGGAAGATCATTTATATAAATTAGAAATAATACAGGCCCCAACCCAACACAGAGCCTTGAGGCACACCACTTGTCACCTTTTTCCACGACGAAAATAACGTTGTCCGCTTTGACCCTCTGGAGTCTATTGGAGAGGAAATAAAACGTAAAACCTTACCTCTGAATCCATAAGCATTGAGTTTGTGCAGTAACTTTGTATGCACTACACCGAAAGCTTTGCAAAAATCAACATAAATGACATTTACCTGACACGGTTTTGATGAGTAGGGCTAGGACTTGGAGCTAAAGGCTAGGTGTAAAAAATACTTTACACAGATAACAAGTTAAAATGCAGCTAGCTGCTATTTCTGTCTAATCAGGGTAGAATAACTCGTTACAGGGAATGGGACCCTTCCTTGACACTTTAGGCAAAACAAGGAAATCGTTGAAGATAACAGGAGTCTAAACCTCTACAGAGTGGATTATAATGCGTTCGACAAAAATAAATTTCCGTATCGACTTTTGTTACACAAGCCCGTTGGGTAATGAAAGACATATTTCTACCGTACTGGTAGTTTTTCACATTAATTTCAAGATATAATTGTTTCTGTTAAATCAAACCCAGTAACACAATTTTTCAGGTCTCCTGTGACCATCTTTCACATTAATTTCAAAACATAACTGTTTATTTTGAAAAAGCAAAGTCAGAAAATTTTTTAGTCATGACAACTGTTTTTTAAATCAAACCTAAAAATTCTATTTTTTAGGTCTCGTATGGGTGCTGTTATGGGGCAGCACTGTTTTTGCCGAAGAAGAAGAGATTAGCATGACACTGACTTGTTTCGGGGAACTCTGCAAAAGATGCACTTTTCCGGAACACCACTGCGAGGTTGTTCCCATGCCGGCAAAACTCAAGGCCAAGTCGTCGAAAAATAACAGCGGGTTTGCCGGGATTCTGGAGGTGACGATTTTTTCATTTTTTTACACTTTTACACGAATTTTTACATTTAATAGATTCAGTTAGTGTGATGGCAGATTTTGGGGAACCAAACTTACTCTTGGCTTTTGACTTGAAAACAAACAAAAAAACAACGAAAGGGTTAAAGACAAAATAAACACGGATCGCAACTCGCAAGTACCCGCGGGTACCTGCGGCCTGCGGGTGCCGGGTACCTGCGGGCTGGGTTGTGTTTGGGTCTAAAAATTTAAATCGCGGGTGCCCATTACCCATTTTCTCTGAAAGCTGAACCCGAAACCTAAAAGTTGGCCGTTTACTTGTAGAAAGTCATCAGCTAGAAATCTGCTCATCTAAAAAAGCGCGTCCGCTCTGAAAAAAGTGTATAAATGAATGCAAATACATAAATATCATAATCAAACAACTGTAATTGTTTTCAGGAGCTGAACGATCTTTTGAAGACCGACGTTTCGGACAGCGAAGCGGAAAAGTCACTGAATAAACTCGTGGAAGCCGTTCTGCCCAACAACGGAAGTCGTCAGCCCGATGAGACTCCCGTCTACAAACATTTGTGGAATGTTGGTTCCAACGTCATCAACACATTGACGGTATATGGGCATCTGAAATTGACAAAAGTTTTGGGGGGCGCTGCTGGCTATTTATTGCCTAGTGGCCGTTTCCACTAACCTTATTCTCGAGCTATTCCTATTCTCTTGTTATTCTCAAGTGCTGTTCAGTGTTCACCACCATACATTATTCAAAAATTATATTCAATGTATGGTATTAGTTAATTATTATCGAGGAGAAACAGGGAAAACAAATCGAATGAATACCTACGTCTTCAAGTATACATGAGGTCAGCTATTCTTGGGTTATTCTAATCCTGAGCTATTCTATTTTGGTGCAAGCGAGTGTAGGTATCATTGACCAGAAATGCACGGGGTGAATCGGCGAGGGGGGGGTGCCCGACCCTGGCGGAAGGGGGGTTGGCCCCTAGTTTTGGCCATTTTTTTGCGACAGCCGAAAATTTTCAGAATTTTTCGATTTTCAACTCACTTTTGGGGTACTTTTTTCGCCGCGGGCGAAAATTTTCTGCAATTTTTCAACTTTTTACGCGTTTTTGGGGCACTTGCTTGGCCATCAGAGGGGGGGTGAGTGGTTCAGGGGGGCTGCCGGATGTCTGAGGGGGGGGGGGGTGCCGACCCCCCTCAGGGGGTGGGGGGTGGATACCCCCTTTCCTTACCCCCTCTATGTGCATCTATGTCATTGACTGCTATTTTTATAAAATTTTACAAGCTTCGTGGGTGAGGATTAATTTCTCATTTTTCTGAAGGGTGTCTGATCCAGTTTTGGAGAAAAATTCTCAATTACCCTCACGCCTCCCCCACTGTTTATTGCTCGCCTCAGATGTGAAGATAAGAATTTTAGTGGGTATACATTAAACAAGGTGGAGCCAAATCAAAATGTACACTTTCAAAAACTAGTGACATTCGATAGCGACAGAAGAAATATCATCGTGATAAAACTAAATTCTATTTCAGGCAAAGGAAGATCACCCACTAGACGACATCAAACGATACGAAGAGGGGGCTTGGTGGGAAACGACGGTTCAGTCGATTTTGGAAAAAGGCTGGAACGCCGCTGCGGATTCTCTGGGACTGCAAAAACTGGAACATGACGATTTTCTGACGAATGCCGAGTCCGAAATTCGTCGTCGATTTTTTCCCACGGTCGATGACGCAACCTGGACCAAATTTCGAGACGCGACCGAGACCCTACTGTCGAAAGGCGGGGAAATCCAGACAAACGACTTGTCTGATTTCGTCCACGAAGTCATGCAGAGCAATATTACGTCGCATCTGATGCCCGGACTTCCCCAAGACGCCAATGATTTGTCGCAAAACGTGCTGCTGTCCGATTTGTCACAAAAACTCAACACCACCAGACCTTTGGCTCGGTGTCTGAAGGCTTTGTTTGAAGAAGATTAAATGCATATACTGTTGCGTTAGGGTCGATTCATACTTATAGCCGTATGTCTGTTCAGTCTTGGAGGTACAACAGTCAAGTATGACGAAGTACATAACTCTAGTTGCATCACCAAGAACACACTCAATCTATTTTGGTACTTCTGTGTGAGTGAATGAAACTTGTATGATTTTGAGCGAACAAGATCTTACATAATTTAGCGCGTAACGGATGTCGCCTAGTACATTAGAAATAGTCTCACACAAAAGGACATAGGTTATTCCTGTTGGGCCACAGCCCAGCAGGTCTTTAATTTTGATTCTGGTATCGTAACACAGTGCTATGGTTGTAAGTAGAAATCGACCCTAACGGTGTATTAATCTAACTTCACGATTTTTTGTGTAATCTGTTCCTAATCAAGAAAATAACACAATGACTCACAACCCAAACTAAAGTATGTAAAATATCAAGAATAGATACCAGCATACGTCCTATATTACTCTAGCATACATACTCAGTCAGAATCTACGAAGTGAGTTTTAGTTAATATCGAGCTATTACTCTAGAGTTTACATAGTGATGGTAGTTAATATCAATTTTGTGTTGTTTCGGATACAGTCATATTATGATAGAGTAATATTGTTTTAGCCATTTTAACCGAAACTAATACTTATTATTTCATGTTTAATCAAGACTCAATTTGTGAACTTTCTATTCTCCAATGTATATTCCTTTTCCCTGCAGGTCTGTATAAAAGTGAACAGGTTTTGTGGTTTTTGAACGAAATAAAATTATTTTTTAAATTAATATACTAATTAATTACAACTGCGGTAACCTTACAGTTGCAAATAAACGGTTATTTACTATTAATTTATAACTGACAGTTTTGCGGTATACTCTTTGAAACTTTTTGAGACGATTTATTCGTGAAAATACGTAAAAACATATTATTCTATTCTCAGACAAATGCCAACTTTTAAAATTTTACTACACGTTTCTTGTATGACAGAAGCTCATATTGCCGTTATAATGGTCGATTCATAACTTACAGCCGTAATGTATGTTCAGCCGCAAAACTGCAATAAATCACACTTACTGGAGTATCTTGTTTTTTTGGCGCAATTTTATGCAATTTTGTCCGCTAAACAAACATACGGCTATAAACTATGAATGGCCCAATTCTAAAGGTCAATTCACGCTTAAAACCGTATCTCCGTTCAGCCGACAAACGTACAAAAAAGGCAAATCACACCACTAGTAATATTGTATAGGAATAGAATGTTTCGTGACTAATTCGTAATTTTGCCGGCTGAACGGACATACGGCCATAAGTATGAATCGTCCGACCCTATTTCTAACATTTTTATCGTTTCTGCTGCCAGCGTTTCACGTTGCGTTTGGCGACGTTGTGATTTGGTGGTGAGAATACGATACGGTTTTCTTCCCCGGTTCTGAGCGGAGTTTCGTGTTTGAAGAATCGTTCCATGATCTCAAAGTCCATGTCTTCTGAGCCTTCTCGGTTAACCATTTCGTCTGGAATCATCTTGAAGCCGTCACCACCCTAAAACAGAAATATACATTCTCTTTTGCTGAGTGAGAAGTGGTTACATTGTGAGGCTTGAGTGTCAAGATTCCAGAAGAAATATTAAACGCGGCCATTATAGCTGCATGAAGAGTCAGAAATGTACGCGTGACAAGTTATAAAAGTTAGTTAGAATACTGACCAATAGTTTGAATTTTTCATACTATTTATATACAATGCCTATTTAGTTCATATTTGACCGTGTTGGTGTATGTAAGGAAATGTTCATAAAGCAGCAAAGGAAAACTGCTACTGATCCAACAAGCTTTTGCGCATTAATAAACAAGATCACCTAATATTATTAATTTATTATTTGTTTACAGAAAAATACCATATTGTAATTATCAACCATACAGATAAGTATTCCTATATCAAATAAATCCGGTTAATCTTATTATCGGTTATCTTATAAAAACTAAATCTAATCGGTGAAATCCAGTTTTGGACACGCCCTTTAGACAGACGTCAAACCTTGATAAGATAGAGCAGCGTCGCGACGTCATAGAGTTCATCAGGCTTGACTTTTTCGTAGCGCGGCATGGAGCAGTTGGCGCAGAGCACTTCCAGTTTAGACACCCGCTGGCCGTCCGGGTTGGCCAAATTGTACTTCACGCGGATTCCGGACACCTGAAAGTTACAGTCGTTTTAGTAGAGCTGGTTTTTCGCTACATAGTTAACAGAAGTTTCTAGGTCTAATTCTCCGGCCGAGGCTGAGCGTATGGTATACCAGAACAATACTATTTGTCACATGGCTTCTATGATTGATTGATTGATTGATTTATTAGAAAGAAGGACGACGACAAACAGGTTACCAGCATAAAATCCTAAAAGGACATACTATGCTATAATGATCCAAACAATGACAGTTACGAGCGTGCAATAATCAAATTTGGTAATATATTAGTAGAAAAATAAAAAGATCTGCACAGAAAAAAAGATCATCATTATAGCGAAATCGATCAAATGAGCAAGATCGAAAGATCTGGCTATGTAACTCGCCGTGCTACAAATCTCTGATACGTGCTACTCTTCTAATCACTTTACTCCCAAGAGTGCACTCAGAGATTTGTTGCACTCTCTGAACACACAGTGAGCATCAACAAATTCGCCTTAGCGTGCACTCACAGATTTGTCGCACGCTGCTCACTCAGAAATAAGAAGGAACCTTAAAAAGACAAGACAAGAATCGAACAAATGCGCCCAAACCGCTAGGATTGCCAGCCAGACGTCGTAACCACTCAACTACGGCTGCTGCACAACTACCTTGACAAAAACCCAAATAATGATGACAAGTGATGTATGTACGTACTACGTAGTATGTTCAGTCTACACAGCATCTTGCATTTAGATAGGCATGTTCATGCACAGCAAAAGATATTACTGTTCGATAATTTACTGTCATTTAAACAAGTAGGCCCCAAAGGGGGCAAGGTTCCTTTGCTGAGTGCAAATTCCTTAACATAATCAACGTAAATCTTCATTCCTTCAAAATTCCTCGACATAGTCAACCTAAACCTACATACAACATCATTACCAGTATGCAGCAACGTATGTTTGATTTTTTTTGGACCAATTTTTTACCAAAAAAAACAAGCTTATCCAGCATGCCTGACTCAATAACTTTGCGACTGAACAGCACTCAAACAATTTTACTTAAAGTAAAAATAAAAAAAACTTGACGAGAACCGAACCAGAGAACGAACTATTTTAGTCTGAAACTGCGCCTTTGACCACTCGGCCACGCTGTTATGACAAGCAGGAATCTTACTATTACTTACAAGATGACTTTTCTTAGACGCTGAGCAACGCTATCGTTTTGTTTTCTTTTATAATTTACATAAATTAAATTAAAATGAATTTATTCAATGTTAAATTTTGAGCTACACTTATTACATATTTTTCCCAACTGTTCCAAAGACAAGAGTGACTGAGTCTAGACAGTCACGTGATTGGCATGTGCGCACTGTCTGAAAAATTGCTATTTTAAAAAAATCATAAAACTTGAATAAAACCACATTTTTGAGCTTTGCTAATGTGATGGAGACCATAATTAACGGCAAAATTGCCAAATAAGCTTTTAGCGAAAAAAAGAGCAAACACTTCCCCCAAGCTGACTTTACACGTTAATCATATACGCTGAGCAACATGCAAGGCTAACTTTAACACTGCGCAGAATTGGTTTCAAAACAATAGTTCCTTCTCTAGAAGGAACAAAAACTTATCGTCGAAGGTAGCGTAGCCGAGTGGTCTATGGCACTGACTGGAAAACAATAGTCAGAAATGCGTGGGTTCGAATCCCACCGCTACCTATAGTTTTTCTTTTTTACGTGTCAAAGCCATGTGACAAGTCGGTTGTATCATGGCCAGCGCTGACACTCAGAGTTTCGTATGCAACTCTGTTTGGAAAGCCCTCGTGAAAAGCACTCGTACATACAAACCTCTGAGTGCACTTGCAGCCATGCTACAACCCTTACGTGTTACTCATATTCAAGACTTTTTCTTCGAAAAATTAAGAAGACTGATAGTTTAGGTCACAAATTATCCAAACATTTTTTATATATTTTTGAGCCAATTTTACTTATGCAATATGCATATGTTGGAGGAAAAAGAATATCCAGTCTTAGAAAAAAGAAAAGAAACGAAGATGCCAGAAATCGAACCCGTGCCGGTCGCGGCGACGTCGAGAATGCTAACCACTACACCACAGCCCCGTTTTCATTTGCACACACAACCGGTCTGCAAAATCACAGAACCTGCAAGAATTTCCCAGCCGCTGTGGCCTCATCGTAACCGGCGACGGCATATTCGAAGGCGGACAACAACGTGCTTCCTTTCACGCGAACGACGTCGATTGTGTTGCCAAAGGGCCAGATTGACAGGACATCCGCCATCGAGATCACGTGACCTGGCTCCGCCTGCAATCATTGGTTAGATTTCAGGAGGGCTAAAACACTTGTTGAAAATATGCGGATAAGGCACTCTGTGGCGTGCAAGATAATTATAATGGTTAACTCGTTTTTGTGAACATAATATGTATCTACAATTCTTGTAACCAGCAAAAAATAATATTCACAAGAATACATAGAGAAATGTGCCACTGTTTAGAAGAAGAAGACATTCTCCAGCCTGTCTGTGTTCTAGCCAAAGCAGATGCGCTCGTCGTTTTCGGCCTACCTACCTGTTTATTTTCTCATACAGGTAGGCCAATCATAAAAGCCCAGCAGCAACAGCCTACTTCAAAGTCTCTAATGGATCCCCCATTGAGAATGGCAATGGGCACGTTTGTCCAGTGTCCGGCTTTGTTTGCCCGTTCCATGGTTTTGTTGACGAAATGGAACACCACGGCGTCCGCAAGCATATTGCCCAGATTGCACTCGCTTAGACGACAACCCTTTCGAGACCCGTCAATGCCCACGGCTGACTTGCCCAGAATATTGCTGCTGAAATCAGAGTACAAATAAATTAAATAGAATTGAATAATATAAATTAAAACAGCGCTTGTTGTTTTACATACCTAGTCTATTCTCCAGTTATTGTCTAGTCATTCCTAGGTAATCTATAGTTTTCTCAAGTTATCCTTATTCTTTATGTAGTTATTCTTATGCATAGAAGTTATTCTTATTCTCTAGATATTTTCTATAGGTTATCCAAAAATTATTATTCTTAATTAATTTTATTTTTTCATAACCCCCCTTTAAAACACCCATAGCATATTATCCTTAGTCTCCAGTATTCTTATGCGAAAGTTATTCTCTAGTTGTAACTCAAGTAAAGTTGCCACTGCGAAGTGTACTAAGTACATAATTGCTAAGTATAGTTTTACTGGAATCTCGAGAAAATGTTTGATTGAGAATTAAAGACATAAGCAATAAGTTTTAATGGCTTAGTAAAACAGTTGGTCTGATACAAAAAAATATGACAGGTTAAGGTAGCTACTAAATCAAACTTGTCTAAAGCGTGAAGACATTGTCTTCACACACATAACAAATAATTAAAAAAACTCAGAAATTCCAAAAAGAATTGCCAAAAAGTTACGTGTATTTGACAAGCTGGTCTGCGTATGGCTTGAGCACTTTGGTCATGCAGTCACTTTCAGGCCACTTGTTGTTCAGCAAAATCGGGTTTCCGCCCCAAGCCACTGGAGTCCCTGCGTCGTTAAAGGTCACGTTTAAAGCACCTGTCAAAAAAAAGAAATGGTAAAATAATGTAAATTTCGAGTTTGTGTTGTCGATTTTACGATTTCATATCAAAAATAGTCTGATTTTGATGATAGAAACACAAATCATCAAGGATTCAACAGTTTTTATTTTTAGTTTTGTAATTTTTTATCATTTTGTATCTTTTTATATTATTTTTTTGTAATTTTTTAATTTTTATAAATTTGCTTATATATATTGCAGAACTATAGGTAACTATATAGGTTAATATTATTTATAAAACAAAACAATCCGAATACATAAAATATAATAACGCAAAAAACATACATCCAATATCCAAAGACTTAATTTTTTCGTACCCAAATATTTTCCAAAAGCATAGTCCTGCACCACCAAACATGGACTGCCTGTTTCTTTATATACTTCCGGATATGGTCCCTCCGGGTCTTCATCCGAAGGGGGAGTCCCGGTATAAAGGAAAGTGTTGGTATGGCCCCCCACAACCACGTCTAACCCCTTGACTGTTTTGCATAGCTTTCGGTCGGTTTGAATACCGCTGTGACCGACGGCGATAATCTTATTAATCCCCTGGTTTTGCAGAACCGACACTTCTCGTTGTAAAGCGGTTACTTCGTCTTCGAATTTGAGATTTCCGGTCTGAAAGTTTTGAAAGACAGGCTGTGCCTCACAATCTGCTGCGAACACTATTTGGATCTCATAAGATTAAGAAAAACTGTCGCTCAAAAACAGGATATCATATTGCAACAAAAACTGTCCACCATTTTCGCGCGGCCGCCTCAGCGGCCGTGTATACTAAGTTCAGTCAATGCACTGAAACGAAAATTGCATGTAAATCATGCTCAGTTTCAGTGCATTGATTTTTCAGTCTGTGTAATAGAGTCTCAGCTGCCCAGCGATACGCGCGTGTGTGGGTATGTGTGTGTGTGTGTGTGTGACGTGTGTGCGCGCGATTGAGTGTTGCTTTCCTTGTGTAAACTGTAAACGTATTGCATGTACGCTAGTTGCAACGTCTGGCAGAGAAAGTAGTAATGAAAATGCACCTGAAGAAGTTAGACGTAAAGGCAGTGCGAAGTAACGAGTGGTTTCACATTGTTTTGTCTCAGCTAATCAGTAGTGTACGTAATAAGATTGTGGTAGATCAGGCTGATGTCGCGTGCAGGTCAGTTCGGTTCAAAAATTTTAAAAATATAGGCAACTTAGATTTTCACATTAATATTTTTTTCTGAAAAAAGTTTACAGGTTTGTTGTTGCACTAAGTTTTCAAGAACCTTACGGTTAAACAACTTTTACAAATATTAATGTACGAAATCTAAAAACTGGCATTAAATTTCTTTTGTAATTAAAATTTGTAAGTGACAAGAAAAGGTTCAGAAATTTTCTATTGTAATGTTGGACTAGCGAGGGCTGCCACTAGTGGAGGTTGACATTTCCACGATGAGAAATAGTCTCTATTCAAAATTCACACAAATAACGCGCGCACATCAAAAACGCAGTTTGGCAATGTTTATTTCATTGTTTTACAGCTTCTCTTTCGTGCAATGATCACGTGAGGCATTGGCTTTGCATTGCCTTGCTGATGCAATAAGTGCCACGTGGCAGCAAGCCAGGCCAAGAGCTAAAGTTTCTCCATCATGTTCACAGAAAGTTCAAGTTTTACTCTTTAAATTGTACACCTGCGCACTGCCAAATTGTTGGAAAATTACACATACACAGTAGGGCTTTTTTATTTGTTATTGTGAAGTTCAGGGAGGAACTCCGACAGTTTTTCTAAATCAACTTCGTTCTAACTCTCGCTTCCTTTATTGTAGACCCCAGGCTTGTCCGACGAGTACGGTCGGTTTTTCCCTCGCTCTCTCCCGAACGTCAAATTCAACAGGATGGGTATGTTTCACGTGTAAAGTATAGGGAACGGTTTTTGAGGCGCTTGGCGCATTTTGTATTCTGTGAGTTCCTCCCCCACCATGTTTTGTCTGTAAATTATTGCCCACTGTTCTGGTTTTTGGTATTTCGTCTGCCCCGTGTCAGTAAATTGCTAAATTTTATGCTGTTGTGCCGTAAGGCTAGCCTAGAGTAGTCTAGTTAGTAGTTGCCGGCCGTAGTCGGGCCGTGTAGGCTTTGTGGTTCCCCCATTCGCTTGTGGTGGAACGGCCCTGTCAACTGAGTGATTTTCAGGTGACTGATCCGTAAAACCTAGCTCGAAGCTAGGCGTTATTTGCTGAATTGGGAGACGTAGGCGACGGTCAAAACCTTTGCTAGCGCTCCGCGCACTTTCTAAGAGCCTCCATTAGTCCCCCAGTTCAGGGTTTAACAGTGATTCCACATCTCGTCGTCAGTCGTAGTCGGGTTAAGCACTCAGTTTGAGTTGTTGGACACGTTGCGAACTCTATGACGTAGTCTTGTGGATACTGGATAGCAATGGCGTTAACGTTCTCTGCAGTGTATAGAGTACACACTACACAGGTGTAGAGCATCAGATGGTGGTTCATCCAGTAGAATTGACGAACTGATTTTTGAATATTTTTATACGGTAAAAATACGGTAAAATAAAACTGACTGCCATCGTGTGAAAAATGTTACGCTCGTCCACAAAAGTGCTTGTTTATTCAGACTTGAGGTTACTATTATTAAATCTACTTGGTCAACATTTCCCAAATTCAACCAAGCTCGTCACTTTCTCTTCATGTTAGGATTAAAGTACCCAATTAATTCATTCATTAATAGAATTTTAGCATTTTACAATCTCAACTTACGTTAAATTACATATTAATCACTACTAATTAATTACTTAATTATCAATCAGCATTATTAATCAAATAAATTTAAATCTCATCCGCTAAATCCAATTCTACATTAATCCCAAATCAAGCCAACCAGCTTACATCAGCCAGACTAGCCGTGTGTGGCGTCAGATATCCCACGATACCGATTTTCTGGCCCCCCACTTCTTTGATCACGTGACGTTTCACGAACCCCTCCATTTCCGTTCCCGTTGCGTCACAGTTTGAGCAAACCGTTGGGGTTACGTTGGAGATGTTTTTTATGAACGGCGCGACGCCTGAAACGCCGTCGTCAAATTCGTGGTTGCCGAAAGAAAACACGTCGTACTTCATCTGCTGCATATACGCGGCTATGGCGTGCCATTTGAACATGGTGTACCAAACGGTGCCCTGAAACGGGTATATAACGGTTTGAGATTATACCCTATGTCTAGGCCTGAAGCTTAAGTTAAGGGTAGGATAAAGTAAACCTGAAATTTGAAATTGAGACCACTGATACACAACGGTACAAAAGATTCTTTGACTCCTCATTTAAGAATGGCGATTTCGGTATAGCAATTTATCTATTTACATTACATCTAAAGTCTGACTAAAAGTAGTTGCACCACTTGAGAAAACGAAGCATGTGATTTGGTTACGAAAAGAATAGATTTTGACTATCAAGAGTACAGCAAGTAGTCGCAGAAGTCATGCCATTGAAATAAGTGGCGCAACTATTTCTTGTCAGACTTTAGTGAGTTTACATTTTCTGCATGGTGCATAAATTGCTATTCATCAGATTTAAACAAAGAGGCAACTCAGGGATTTAACTTTCGGTCTTTCCTTCCCATTACAATACCTACTTGACGTGAGAGTTGTTGCAATTAGGTATAAAATTATTTACAATTTCAATGTTATATCAATTTTTGACCAAAATAGTTTCAATTTCAATACCATTATCAATTGTTCTCAACTCTATTTCAATTTCAATATCACTTAATAACTGATATCGTACTTGAAACTGATCGCCGGCAGAGACAACCAGAGAGTTGGGAAACGCGGATCTGACGCGCTTTACGGCTTCATGACGCCGCGCTGCGCCTCCGAAACAGTTGTTGGCCGTCACGTCAGCGTAAGAGCACGTGACGCCACGTCGGTTGAACTCAGTGAACCGAGAGTGCACGTCATTGTCATGGAAAATGTTCAGGGTGAAATCGGCTATGGCACTTTGAGCCAAACAGCACAGAACACAGGACAGCAGCTGCCAAAGCATGTTCAAGTTTTACTACCTGAAATTTGGCACAAGATAATCGGATGATGTTTATGGGGTTAAGGGTCGATTCATACTTACAGCTGTATGCCCGTTCAACCAATGCCAGTCGTTTGTGTAATATTAACACACGCCCCAAAGGAGATATTCGGGAATGAACCCTACCTTAATTTTGAACTTAAGAGGGGCCACAAACTCTCAAATTAAGTCATCTAAACCTAAAGTCAAAATAGATAGACTACGCTTAAATCAGATAAGAACAAAAGAGTAGCTTATGCTTAACCTTCAAAGTTCTTAAATTATTAGGCTTATGTCAAAATGTCACTTTTGAATAATTAATCCGTTTTACCACTACAAAAAAATACATCCCCAAGCCCGGTTTACCTGTTCTAGCGCAGTCCTAGATATAATACAAAATAAATATCGTTAATATTCGACTAAATCAGAGTCCGTTTCGATTCATCTTCCAATTTTATGCCCACATCTGTATCAATATCATGCTTCGCAATGTATCGAAAAGCAACTCTCGAAAGCTGAGCAAATAGACACGAAATCAAAGCACTCAGATGTCTATAAAAACCAGTTTTTGTCGAATTATCACAAAAGAGGGTTGCAAACTTGTTTAACTGGGTATTAGTGGATAATTATATTATTTTTAAACATCTGTAAAACGAGTTTACGGTCGCTTAAACAGTATTACAAAATGCACATGGTTTAAATTCATATTTTACATTATTAACATTTTGAGTGATTCTTTAAAATATCGTTCAATTGATATTATACCATCTGTTAGGCCCGGCACACACAGATAAAAGTAAAAGGTAACAAGTACGTTTTGTATAAAACAAAATTTTGCACCTTTACGTAAAAATTAAGTAGTAAAAAGAAAGTCTGTGTAAACCTGTCCTTACTGTTCTAGGGTTCATTCATACATATGTACTTACATATCTTCCGCTTCTCCCTTCATGTGCTAAAATTCGCGCAAATTGGCATCCTTATGTACGATTTTTTAGTTATTTTTGACTTAAGGTGGTAGTTGCGTTTTCGAGGTTTTTGTGATTTCTATGTAAACTTTGCGCCACCAGTACTCAAGTTATAAGTGACGCCTGAGCATGAATTTTTGGGACAGTACTGTAAAGGTCAAAATCCCCAGGCATGTCTCTCACTTTTTCGAAATTTCACCTGTGGACGTTTTTAGAGGGTTTTAATTACAAGAACATATCTTAAATTTTCGGTGCGTTTGCTTTTCAGCTATTTTCTCAGTAAATTGACTAGTTATTAAAAAAGTGGGGGACTTGCCTGGGGATTTTAAACATGTCAAAAACCTTACCAACTTTCAGCCCCAACAGGTAATCGTATGATTCAGAGCTGTGGCGCAAACTTTTTGTAAAAAATTGTAATATTTTGGAAAGGACCTTTCTCTAGTCGCTTATACTGAAAAGAAAATCACAGGTTAAATTTCAAGGCATGGTATACATTTAGGAAAGATATTGTTCTACTTAATGCAAAAGACCGCTTGTGATTTGAATCTGTAAATGCTGAGCTATGGCTTTTTAAAAAAACACCTAAAAACGCAATTACCCCCTTAAGCCTAATTCATCTTTGTCCGTAAGCAAAAAATATCAGCTGAACATTTCTTAATTTTCAATTTTTTTTTAATTTAACAGCCAATTTTTGTCTTGTCGTTTAAGCTAGACCTAGCTATAAATGTGCAAACAATCATCGTTGTAGAGTCGTTTTCTTAGGCTGGCTTACTGACATTTTCTTACGGACGCCGAAACGGACAAGTCTTAACTAGTAGACATTAGACTACTTAAGTATTAATTAGCACATGATGCCATTATTACCAAAGGTAGCCAGGAACTGTGCTCACCCACCCACTAGTAAATATAAGCGTAAAGTGGTCATTTGGTCCAGTTACAATTGAGAACAGGGGCCGTATTCTCAAAATTACCCTGGTAAAGTTAGGCTACACTTACCCACTGGTAGTGAAGAACTTGTTAGGCTATGTAGTATTCTGTAAATTTTTGTCCACGTTAGCCATAATTTCAGCTTTACCTTTACCTTTACCCACAGAATTAACATTTACCTTAACTTTATTCATGGGAAAACGATAGCTTCGTCGGATGTCATTGCATTCTACACTTGGAAATAAACAAGCAGTTAAGAAATGGACCATGAAGTTATATACACCATTACATTGGCTAGATGGCAAAATTTCAGTTTAGCAAGCTCAGGTCGGTCAAACAGCGTATCTTCATAAAGTCTAAAGGGTACCTAAAGTCTAAATTATACAAATACGTGCTTTAGATTTCACAAACTGGCTTCTGATTTTGCAATATATTATTTCCGAATTCAATTAATTTCACCAATATTACCAAAATAATTCTTAAATTTACTAGCTCGTTGACAATTTTGAGTAGGCAGAAGATCAAATGAAAGTCACGAACAATATTTTACCAATGAATTAAGTAACCAAATATGTGCGTTAATACCAATGTATAATTTATGGTTATTAGTAATTTATTAAAAATATTAAAGTTAGTTGTACCTAGTGCAGTTAAAAAACAGGATTCGCTGAAAAAACTCTGTCTAGACAGCACGATGGCTGGTATTCATAAAAAACAGCTGGTACCTCAAATAGTACCTTTTGATTGTACATAATTAATTAATTAAACTTATTAAACATGATGGGAGACTTTTATGACACTTCTGGCAAGAAGTGGGTATTTTTAGCGCAATCGGAGTTAACTTGACGAAATTTGTAAATGAAATTAATTTGAAATAAAGCCAAAAACAGTTTTCCCACGCTGGCGAGCAGTCAAGAAATTTCAGAAAATAAATATTTGGTGTCTAGCGAAGTTAACTTCACACTGTGAGCATACCTGCTTTGTACGTATATAGTTAGTTATAATCTTTTTATTATATCCTTTATCTCACAAAATGTCTTACGTAGCGTATCTGTTTTCTAGCTCAACTGTATGGACAAAGCCTAAGGTCCATGAAAAAAATCGTCGTTACCTACACATCAATAAAGCATTACATGTATGAGGGGAGAGGTGGGGAACCCCCCCCCCCCCAAAAAAAAAAAAAATTGAGGGGCCGGGGGAAGGGTCCCCGAAATTCGGACAAAATTTAGTAAAAAAGTCTACAACTTTTTGGGAAAATTTTACAAAATTTTAGGTATTTTTGGTCAATCAAAGGAGAAGGGTTCCCAAAATTTGCCCGGAGAGGCCCCCCAAAATTTCGACCCTGAATTTACATGTATGATGATAAGGTAACGCTTTCTTCAGTTCCAGAGCAGACATGAAAACGGGTGGCCAATATTCAACTCGACCCGTTTGGTTTCGAACCCGACCGGACCGACCCCTATTCGCTTTTCAGTTGCATTTTTTTAAACTACTCAATCATATTATACATTATTAATGAAACTGAATGTAGCTTGTCTATTTGTAAAACGTAGCATCGAAATTTTATTGAATTTTAGAAAGAACGGCAAAATTTAAATTTCCAAATTAAAAAACTTGTAACATTGACTTAGCAGAGAAATTTTGAAAAAATGTATGAATATCACTAAAATGTTACTCATTATTTAATAAATATTTATCACCTATTTGACCCCAGCCTGTTTGAAAAACTTCAGGAGTCGATTTGTCCTTGACCTCAGCTGTTACTGGACCCTTTGTCGGCTCTAAAAGTCATGCTGGGAAAGCTGTCAAAGGTTGACAGCTAAAGAAAACGAAAAGGAAAGAAATTAAGAAATTGAAAGAAACCGAAAGGAAAACGAAAACAAATACAAAAATGAAAACGAAAGAAATATCAACTGAAAAAAAGCGTAGCTGTATTTTAACAGTTACAAAAAAGTAAATACGATTTGCGGCAGCCGAAAATTACGGCCGCCCTTACTCAATGAAACCTGCGCAAACCAGCTTTTTTTAAAATGTTTCTAACATACAAAAGTAAGAACACAAAATTACAATTTATTACAGTAACAATACAACAATATTAAAACGATGTCGAAAAAAAGTTTGATTTAAACAATGACATCGCAATATCCAAAAAACATCTTGTACAAACAAACTAAACAAATAAGTTGATTGAGGCCGGTTGCTATCCACTGAAAGTTTTTTTACTACAGAAATTGTAGTTGATTAATTATAAAATTTCATGACGCATCACCTGACTTTTCACTTACAATTGTTACAATTGCAAAACTTGTAATGGGCGTATTTTTGCATTTTTGCATATTGCATTGGCCACAACCAACAACTAAAAAAGTTAAATAACTGTTGGTTCAGCAAGGCTCATCACATAAACATATAAAATTCAAAATTCTAAAATAAAGCCTAAGCCTCAGCGCAAGCCCAAACTAAGCTTAATACAGCCTAAGCCAAATCCCGAATCCTTACCTAAACTAAAATTGGAGTATTTTGAAACTGACTCTGAGACTAAAAGCTTCAGCTGATATTTCAGTGTTTTTGAAAAAGCACACGCACACTCACACGTGTTGAGCCTTGCTGGAAGCAGAGAAAAATAAAAAAAACTACGTCGTTTTGTCATCAATGGGTTTTCCGAGACACTTGGCTTCGCATTCTTTTTTGCCAATCAGCGGTTGTCTTTGGTCCGGTCTGAGATCTGACGGACACTGACTATATCGATATAGTTTACATTTTCCATCATCCGAATACCAGCGAGCTAGAATTTTCGGACTCGATCCGTCGGGGCAAACTTCGCGAAATTCCCACCGCTCACATAGCACGTCGGCAGACACGCCTGAAATGACAAAAAGAGACTAAATGGGGAAAAATTACTCAAAATGATCTCAGTAGATATAATTAGTTTAAATTGTTTGATTAACCACACATCAAAGCGAAGCCTTTAGTGAATATCAAGACGTAACGTAACGTCAGGTGTACACAACCTAAAAGAGCTCTAAAGCTCAGGACTGTCCGCTCTAAAAGTTTTAAACGGTCGTTGAAATTAGGAAATTTTTGATACAATCGTACCCTGGATAAAAGATCAGGTCTGCGCAACCTAGACTAAAATAAACACAAATTGGAAGAAAGAAACTACTAAAGATAGATAGATTGTCTACACAACCTAGGCTAACTGTTAGAGATCAAGCCTACACAATCTGAATGGCATAGATCAAGGTCTACACAACCTAGACTGAACCACAATCTGTATATCAAAACCTACACACTCTGGATGAAGGTCTACAAAACCTAGACTTAATTACTACACATTAAACCTACACAGTCTGGATGAAGGTCTACAAAACCTAGACTTAATTACTACACATTAAACCTACACACTCTGGATGAAGGTCTACAAAACCTAGACTTAATTACTACACATTAAACCTACACAATCTGAATGAAGGTCTACACAACCTAGACTGGAAGAAATAAACTGCTAAAGATAGATTGTCTACACAACCTAGGCTAACTGTTAGAGATCAAGCCAACACAATCTGAATGACATAGAGCAAGGTCTACACAACCTAGACAGAACCACAATCTCTATATCAAAACCTACACACTCTGGATGAAGGTCTACAAAACCTAGACTTAATTACTACACATTAAACCTACACAATCTGGATGAAGGTCTACACAACCTAGACTGGAAGAAATAAACTACTAAAGATAGAGAGATTGTGGTTCTGTCTAAGTTGTGTACACCTTGATTTATTTCATTCAGATTGTGTAGGCTTGATCTCTAACAGTTAGCCTAGGTTGTGTAGACAATCTATCTTTAGCAGTTTATTTCTTCCAGTCTAGGTTGTGTAGACCTTCATCCAGATTGTGTAGGTTTAATGTGTAGTAATTAAGTCTAGGTTTGTAAACCTTCATCCAGAGTGTGTAGATTTCAATGTGTAGTAATTAAGTCTAGGTTTTGTAGACCTTCATCCAGAATAATTTTTTTTGTAGTAATTATGTTTTGTAGACCTTCATCCCAGAGTGTGGGTTTAATGTGTAGTAATTTAGGTTTTGAAGACCCTCATCCAGAGTGTAAGTAGTTTGATATACCAGATTGTGGGCGTTGTGTAAACCTTTAGATACTATGCCATTCGATTGTGTAGGTTAAATTGTCTAACAGTTAGCCTTATTTGTATAGACAATCTATCTATCTTAGT
>JASANF010015824.1:0-26792 GCA_030248245.1 Trissonchulus sp. WLG1_4
CAGCTAGTTAATTGCATTTGATCACATGTAACTTAATTAATTATTTGGTTATTTATTAGTAATTTGTTATTGCAGTCGTGCGTAAAGGTATTGCGTAAAGGTGTCTCACTTGACTGGATGATCTAAATTTTGTAAAATTTCCCAAAAAAGTATCAAATTTTACTAAATTTTATCCAAATTTTCGGGACCCTCCCCCCCGGCCCCTCGATTTGGGGGGTTCCCCCTTTCCATACTCCCCTGTGTTTGGGCATTTGTGTTGTGTGACTACATTCCCTGCAATGTGACTTGTGATAATATTGATATATGTAAATGCAAAATGTAAAGTATATAAGGAATAGCAAGTATACCAAATGTGTTGAAGTGTTATTTTTTGAGTACTCTAGATTGAGGATAATTTCATGCTCTTAGGAACGCATTAAACGGTCGGACTTACTTAGGTTAGGAATGAATATCGGAGTTAAAATAAGTCAGCTGTTTAATTTTAGTCTGAACGCCTCACCGAAGCAATTACCGAACTCAAAGGTGCACACCAAACTAGCGTGCGTACTGCATAGCTAAGGGTCGATTCGTACTTACAGCCACAGATGTACATGCTGGGGTCTGGGGGGGGAAGCCCCCCCCCAAGATTTGAGATTCCGGGACAAGCTCCTCAGATTTGACTCGCCGGGACAAGCCTCCCTTTTTGATGCTGAAAGAAAGGTGCCCGAACACTCAAAAATTGCCCCATTTAGCCATAAAATTCTGCGAAATGAGCATAATGCGAAAAAATTGCTGAAAACAGCCAAATTTTGCCGAAAATTTCCCATTTTTGGCAAAAACTAAAATTTTTGCGTTTTTGTCCGCTCAAGTCCCCGAAGAAACGTCAAACGCCGAAATGATGATTTAGTTTTCCCCACTTTTGTGGATTTGTGAGCGCCCCCGGGCCTTCGGTTTTGGCTGTCCCCTTACCCCGTTCCCCCCATACAACACACACAGTAATTAGCAAAGCTTAGCTATTAGAGTAATTTTATTCTAACATTACACGGCTCTGTTCATCTATAAAAGAGATTCATCTTGCTAATTCAGAAAATACAATTCAACCATTATACACAGAAGCTTGAGATGCAATTATTGAATCAAAGCAGTGGTAAAAAATAATGCACAAATATCAATGTTCATTTTTTGCCATGAGTAGGATACTGAGGATACCGCCCCTGACCTGTCTGTCCTCCCGGTGGTGGGTATCCTTGTGAACCCCCTTGGGGATAGCCCCCCTGGGCCCCCTGATGACCTTGAAAGCCCCCCTGGTGTCCTTGAAACTGCCCCCCCTGTTGAGGATACTGTCCCTGACCTGGCTGATTAGGATACGTCCCCCGACCCCCCTGTTGTTGAGGATACTGTCCCCCAGGTTGTGGGTATTGTCCCCCCTGCTGAGGATACTGTCCCTGTTGCACCCTATGTTGGGGATACTGTCCGTGCTGCATGCCTTGCTGAGGATATTGTCCCTGTTGCTGAGGATATTGTCCCTGCCCCACTTGTTGATAGGGATACCGTCCCTGCTGATATTGTCCCTGGCCTTGGTGTCCTTGTTGATAGCCCCCCTGTTGTCCCGGATATGTCCTTTGTCCTTGTCGATATTGTCCCTGCGGGTACCCTCCCTGTTGTCCCAGGTGTTGTTGAGGATATCGTCCCTGTTGCTGTTGGTATTGCCCTGGATATTGTCCCTGTTGTTGTCCCCCGAATTGCCCATGCTGTCCCCCCTGCTGTGGGTACCCCCCTTGTTGTCCGTATTGTCCCCCGCGTTGTTGCTGCTGATATGGCTGGGGATACTGCCCCCCTTGCTGAGGATACGACCCCTGTTGTCCTGTGTACTGTCCGCCTTGCCCCCCGCGATTATACGCTCCCTGCTGACCCCTTCCTTGCGGCAAAAATCCTCCTTGATGCTGACCCGGCACCCCCTGCTGTGATCCTTGAGGATAACCGGCCTGTGGATGCTGAAAATATTTAATCATTATTCTAAACAGAAAGATTTTACTTCCAAACAAGAACCACTTCAAGACATGCCCATAGTTTAGGTCCAGAAAAGGAATTATGTATCTACTGCGAAGAACTGTAATTTACTGCCAATATCGTACTTACCGACCTGTGTAGTGTATAACCTACAAAATATATCACTGCTAGTCGCCGAGACAGCGGTGTCACTGTGTAAATTTTTTCCCCAGAATTAGTACACTGGGGTAAATTTTCTGAGGGGAAATTTTGCACCGGGAAAAATTTTTTGGAACCAAAAGCCATTCCAAAAAAATCGCCAATAGGCCACAACGGGTTGCCGACCGGAAAGGGACCCTCTATTCGTGGCAGAGGACCCTCTATTATATGTAAAGGACCCTCTATTCTAAGCGGAGGAGCCAATGTCGGCCCCAGACCCCCAGAACTTTGTATTTACCGTGTAGTTCTCACGCATGGGCAACGCCTACACACACTACGCCTACACCGGTGTAGGCTGGATCCACGCACCCACGCAAGTCGGCATTGTCTTAGTTGGCAGCGAAAATCCGCCCCGCGTCCAACTCGAACTCAGGTCCCCCCTCGTGTTGGGGGACACTGAGTCGTCGTCATCGTGGGGGACACAACTTACTCATGGGAGGGGGGTCCCCCCACCAAAGTTTGGGACCTATCCCCCCAGTAACTCCAGAGATAAACTAGTCACAAACTGTTGCTAACAGGAAAAAACAAAAACAACAAGAAAACGAATACAATGGGTTGCCCTCCTGCTTCGCTGAGGGTCGGCAACCCAAAAATGGCCGGGGACATATTTTCCGGCGGACCTTTCTTTCGTGACACCGGCTTAACGGATGTACCTACAGCTGTTCGTATGAAACGGGGAGTCGGCCCTTGGCTGAGTCTGGTGGATGTTAATTGTGGTGTCTAAATGTGTATTAATTCTTACAGCCGTATGTCCGTTCAGCGCCACCATGACCAACTAATGACGGCATCACACTATAGTTTGATCTTCCACACTTTTGTAATTTTGTCGGCCGACAGGACATACGGCTGCTGGTATAAACCGGGCTTAAGGTGGTAGTTAGGCTCGATTCATACTTCTACACGGACATTGGGACATACGGGCACACGGACAAAACGAACGGCAGAACGGCCGTTTGATTCATACTTTCGTCCGTTCAGCCCGTTTGCCCTTCAACCGTATGTCCGTTCATCCGTACTAAACGGCATAAATTCGCTTTGTCCGTATGTCCGGCAAAGTTAAATTCAGTTCAACTCTGCCCGAAATTGTAGGGCATACGGACAAAACGGACATAGGTACGGCTCAAAAGTATGAATCGCTCCTTGTCCGTATGCCCGTACATCCGTATGTCCGTACGTCCCAATGTCCGTTTGCCCTAAAAAGTATGAATTGAAAAAACGGACAAAACGCGCTTTGTCCGTGTGCCCTATGTCCGTTTGTCCGTATGCCCTGTTGAAGTATGA
Source organism: Trissonchulus sp. WLG1_4 (assembly GCA_030248245.1). NCBI lineage: Eukaryota > Metazoa > Nematoda > Enoplea > Enoplida > Ironidae > Trissonchulus > Trissonchulus sp. WLG1_4. The sequence continues at coordinate 3,469 of JASANF010015824.1, forward strand.
ATCGACCCTTATAGTTACGTTTTCGACAGTTTTTACAGCCACTTCTGCAGAACTATCAAAAACGTTACTACCACCTTACGGTCGATTCATACTTACAGCCGTATGTCCGTTCAGCTTAACTGGCCAACTCTTACCTGAGCTCTAGCGCTAGTCAGCAAGAGTACAGCAAACATATGCGTGGGTGTGAGCAGCGCCATTTCGAAGTGAGCAATGACACTTGAGACTCCAAGAACGGTTTATAACACTAGCGGGAGCACACTGGGTCTCTGTGGTTTCATCTAGTTAGTCCCAAAAGTTGCAACAACTGTTCCATTGTAACTTTGGATTGTCATTTTGTGGGGATTAGGATCAAAAATGCAATTGACTTCACAATGGCCAACTGTAAGTCAATAGAGCATCGAATGTAAACAAACAAACTGGCTGACATTAAAATTGACAGTAACATGTCGTCTTTAAATGCTTCGCTGCCCCTCTTTGTGCAAAAATTGCCCTTTTTTGGGCTTGGCTCTGAAAAAAATGTACACAAAAGCGCAAAAATTGACAATACTGTGTTGACAGTAGTTGAGGACAATTTGTGAATCCTCTTCTAAATATTTGCGTAGAATAGATACGAGAGGAAAAACTTGTCCAAATATAAATGCTACATTTAGTGAGACTTGCTGACTAGAAAAGTGTGAGTGGGACTTTTGGACGCCATTTTGTGCTTACAAGTGCCAGGCAAAACGTTAGGTGCAGCTGAATTGAGAATTAAGGCCTATTCACCCGAGGGCGCCTTTGGCGGACATATATTATACGATGTGGCGCATGAGTGAGTGGGCGCCAGCGCATTCTATAAATAGAATGCCCACACACGCACACTGCCCGCTGCACTGTGTGAAACCTGACACGCTGACACCTCTAAATAACCGCAGATAGTGACCCCTAACCGTGTACACGGTTCGTACCGTGTAACAGTGCCAAGTCCTACCCGCGCCTAAAGAATTATCAAGACAATAACCGTGTAATAATTTTAATCCAATAACAGGGGCGATCACTGAAATCAGGCCACCAGTTTTAGGTAGTTTGGCATCCAAGGCCGGGCCTAGTTTCAGTAACCACCAAAAAACAAGCAATATATGAGCATAGATAAAAGGATGAAATAGGACAACAAAAAGATTCAAATACTGAATTCAAAACAAGACACCATACACACTTCAAAAAAAGAAACTGACACATCGACACGTTTTACTGTCTCTGTGTTTTTTAAAGCGTGTTGGTTTTCAAACATGTTTCTGAGACCCGGTTCATACTCATGCTTGTCCTTGTCCCTATCGGGTTGTCCTTAAGCGATTCCACGAAAACTGTTTGGCCAAATAATCCAACGTTTCCCATGAATAAAGTTGGGGTCACTTGCAGATCGTAGGCAAAAAATAGCCGAAACGCTTGTGTTAATTCTTCACAGCGGCTGACCAGTGTGTGTCCTCGTCCCTGTGTCCTTAAGGGGGGGGGGGGCTACCCAGGTCAAAAATCAAAGTTCTCCAATTTTGCTTATTTTCACATATGTTACTCCCCCAAGGCACCCAAACCTCAGATAAGAACAATTAAGCTTGAAGGTGCACTTTTGGTTCAGTGCGTTTGTCAGTGTAGTTACATAGGGAAAAGTACGCCAAAAAGCCTAAAAGTAGCCCTTAGTTGGACAGTTCTACCACAAACCACATCAAGCCAATTAGACTGAAACTTGGCATGGTAGTAGCTCACATGTATGCGCAAAATCGTATGATCCGGATTTTTGATATATGTTTTCAATTCTAAAATCGAGGGCGAAATGTGAAAAAATGGCCGTTTTTTGGGCCCGCCAAATTTGAGTGATTTTACATTTGGCGTCACTGCTCAGGCCATGGGCAAAAATTGAAAAATGGATCATAGAGGTTGAGATATGACATTAGGCTGTCGAATCATGTAAAAATCAGCTTCGTCAGTATTAACAAAAATTTCGAGTAAAGGAACGCTTTGTGAGCACAAAAAACTTTTTTTGCGCCTATGATTTACACGTAAAATTGAATTTTTGGGAGCCCCTAGTAAAAAATTGGCAAGAGCATTGGTTCCAGTTTGTTACATCTGCGATGCGCCTTCCCTGGGGCTACATAGTGTGCAAATTTGAAGCGAATCGGAGAACCTAAAATTTTCACTTATACAGGTACCCCCCCCCCTCAAGGACAAGTAGGTATGCAGTATGCACCTGGCTCAAACCGTCGTTTTTTAGTTTACAAAATAAGAACATGGCATCAGTTTCACTTTCAGAACAGGAACAGTGTAAAGTTAATGTAAAGTACATAAAATATGGCAGACAAACGAATGTGTGCTAACTGCTAGGTTCACTTAGTCCGACCAGAAATCAAATCTAACGACCGACTCCAAGTACATTGGTCATACGATTTCAGTCGACTGATTTGTACCGGCTGATAGGACGTACGCGGGTTACCTATACGTTGGGTCGAGTTGTAAGCATAATGTACGAGGGGGGGACTGGGAGCGGGAGACCCCCAAAGCCGAGGGGCCGGGGGGGGGGAAAGAAAAATCTGGAGAAAAAGGGAGGGAGAGGAGAGAAAAAAAGGAGAGGAGAGGAGAGGAGGGAAAAAAAAATAAAAAAAAAAAAAAAAAAAAAAACCAACACACAAAAAAAAAAAAAAAAAAAAAAGAGGAAGGAGAGAAAACACAAAAAAAAAAAAAAAAAAAAAAAAAAAAAAAACCAAAAAAAAAAAAAAACAAAAAAAAAAAAAAAAAAAAAAAGAAAAAGAAAAAAAAAAGAGAAAAAAAAAAAAAAAAAAAAAAAAAAAAAAACAAAAGGACAAAACTGAGTGATAATGGCACTTTTTGGCTAAAAAATTAGGGTAGTTCTGGTCGATCAGGGAGTGTGCCCAGATTTTTGCTGGAGAGCCCCCCCACCCCAAATATTGACCCCGTTCCATATGCAACTGTATCAACCATCAACCTTACTCAGCTAGCACAGAATAGAGTATGTTACAGTCCACTAATTTCTGGTCAGTGTACTAAGTGCCAATATATAATTAACAATGAATGGATATCATAACATAAACATAGTTAAAACGGAATTTGAGCAAAACAACAACAGACTAGCAATTTAAAATGCACTGTTAATGAATAGTGGAAAAGTGAAGTTTAGAACATTATGCAAAGCAGCAATACAAATAACGATCCAAACAACAAACCCATAAATTCTAAAACCGTATTCTCAAAATTACCAGTGGGTCAGTAAGGCTATCCTCACCCACAAATATATAAAGATTAGTTAATAAGTTAATTGTGTGAGTAAAGTTAAAGTAGAAGGTATTAGATATGGTTGACCTTCACTGGTGAGGTTACAAATTTATTGGGTCAATTTTTTCGATCTTATAAAGAAGGGGTAGATGTAGATGGTGCAAAACGTGCAGTTTATTGTAGCTACTGCAAGAGGGTATGGAGAGACTGTTACTCACGGGTCACTTTGATAATTACCACACATATGCTCAATTCTTTGAAACAAAAATAAAATATAATATTTAAAGTTCGAAACAATATGTTACTCAAGTTGTACATATCATTCCAGTTCACGAAATTTCATTGCTATGAAAACTTTGTTTAAAAAACAGCTACTTTCACCAAAAAAAGTTCTCCGAAAACCGACGTATCGAAAAATTGTGTAACAAACATGCACAATTTCTTTTTTACAAAAACACCCGAAACCAGCCTAATTACAAAAAACAGCTTAACACATTTAATTTTCACTGACAATTTTTATTGGACAATTATTTGATTTTTGCTACGCATCAATTAAGGTGGTAGTTCCATAATCGCAGTTTTTTTACACGAGGCTATTTTCAAAGCCATTTTTCAGAACAACCAGTAAAGCAGGAATAAAATGGCTACAATTTTCTAAAACAAGACGCAAAACTGCATACTATCACGTTTTGACCACCGATGAAATCTCAAGTCAAGACTAGCTACTCCATTGGCTTACAGTTCAGTAAGCCAATGTGGTAGCTAGTCTTAACCACGGTATTTTACACCAATTAAAAAAAGCTCTGGGTGTTTTTTGGTTTAGTTTAAGAAAATCATAGTCTCTTTACTCATAGTTTATATATTTGTCAGGAAAAAGGGTCACTGCGATTATGGAACTACCACCTTAATACAATTTGTACAAAGTGTACCACAAAATTGATGCATCAACTTACAGCAAAAATATCATCTACACAGCTCCCAAGTAATAAATCACGATGTCTTACTTTTAAGGCAATGTGAATGTTTACATATTATATATTTACTTTTAGTTTATATACTGTATCTGATCTTACTGTGATCTGAAGAAAACTATTAAAATTACCAACAAAATTAGCTATCAGAATCTGAGACAAAAGGTAATGTCGAAAAGAGATAAAAAATACAAACAAAACAAACGACAAAAACAACAAAAACCGAAAAAGCAAACTGCCAGATTCGAACAAAAAAGTCAAAACTGACTAAATTTTTGTACACAATATTAGTTGAGTCATAGGACTAAAAATGCTTACTCAGCTTTTAGTGTTGAAACTTAAATTTCTAAAATGGATCGACCAGTTTAATTAGAGTATGATTAAAAACTTATCTCAACGTTGAAATTTATTCACAAAACTTGTGTGCACTAAATATAAAATTGTTATATAATCGGTACGAAAAACTTTGCTAGGCTTCAGAGACGATGCTAAAACAAATCTTAACCCGTTTAGTCCATTGTAGAAACTGGCCCATAGAGTTCGTACAAACAACTAAAAAACAAAAAATACACAAAAAATAAACTACAAACAGTAACAAAAATGGGTGTAGTGTAACGAAATAACTTGGCACGACATTATAAGCCATTTGTAAATGTAAAGTACAAAATTTAAGCCAGTGAAATTACAGTAAAAATGCGGGTAAATTAACTAATTAATCAAGTTAATTATTGCTACAGCAAAATAAAATATTCAATTAAACATGCGCGAAAGGAAGACACTAGTAAGTTGAAAATGGGAGATAAAATTGATCGGTTAACGCGTACATGATTCAGAATGCAAAAAACTTATTACTAAGATTGATGCTCATTTTTTACAATCAAGTATATACCGTCAAACGTTCTCGAAATCAACTAAATTATATAAGCAAAAGCGCATTAAATACGTAAACCATCTCAGCATGTGAAACATAAAAGGTACATAGAATATGTCCAATATAAGTTGTCCGGAACCCATGTTTAACGTAAGAAAGTGAAAAATGAAAACGTTCTTGTTCGTCACTTTTCGCAAAGGATGAAGCTCGTCGTACGCCGATGAACAGGGAAGTTTTCTACGCACGGTACTCTATGTAGTAACATCACAACCGTTACGTTGTTGTGTGCGTCGTCCGTACGTGTACTTTCAATAACCACACTCTATATGACCACAAACACCCGTACATATGGCATGCAGATGCAGTTCAAGTACGGTTTGTTTATAAGCAAAACCAATTCACAAGCAAATATAACTGGATCATTTCAAAACTTATTAATGCTTATTCATGCTGGACAAATAAATGCTATTTTACAAAAAACAATAAACGATACTTTCGCGATATATACTGATAACTGAAATTGGCTGTCATACCAATATAAAAAACATAATTACAAACCAAAAAAATCAGCATATTATATAAAATTACTTCTCACAAACAGCGACAACAGTATTCAACAAAAAATAAGGCCTACAAAGTCACAATATAATTTCATATAATATTTACAAACAGAAGATCGATTCAGCATTCAGGGGTAATAAAAATTTAAAATAATGTAAAAACGGCCGTATATAGTTTTGAAAATTTGAAATTTCAACTAAACATAAACAACTCATAAAAACGATTTCAACATAGTAGTACAATCTCATTCAGAGATAACTTACAAATCACATGTCCAAATACAGACAAGAGGACACACAAAAATTTCAAATGTCACTTATGGCAATTAATTAAAAAATACTAGCTAAGCCTAAGGCTAGGTATTATTATCTAGCGAATCATGTTGAACACTGAGATAAAACAAAACATGATTTCAAAATATTCATGTGAACAAACTATTTCAGCCATCAAGAGTACATAGTTACGTACCACGAGTAGTGTTTGTGACGGCCGGAATTTTCGGCCGGCCGGCCGGCCGAAAAAAGCCGGCGCCGGCCGGCTAAAATCAGCCGGCCGGCCGGTTAAAAACACCGGCCGGCCAGCCAGATTCAAGCGACTAACAAAATTAGGCCGGCATAACAATCCGGCAGGCTAAGTTTATGCCGAAATGACACTCTGGACTGGTTTTATCCAAAAATTCGGCCGCTCCGGCCGGCCGGCCGGCCGAAGTTCTTCAACGGACCGGCCGCCGGCCGGAGCCGGCAGGCGGCTTTCGCGGCCGGTCACAAACACTAACCACGAGCTGCTGTTAAAATCAAGTCACCTATTTTCTCTCAGTGTTCAACTGTTTTTGGTCAATTTTTTTTCAGCATAACTTCGCTGCATAAAAAATTAACATCAATTGCGTATTGGTCATAGCCAAGATTAAAATTAAGCCTCTCTCAGTATGCAACGGTTTTAGGTCAAAGTGTCCAGGTGACCAATAATATTGCAAAACAAGGCAACCCTATCGTATTTTGTCATGTCCTCAGGCATATTGATCATATTATAACCAAGTCTAAAATTCCCCCCTTCTATCGTTGAATGAAAGAGGATGACCCAATTTCGAAAGAAAGCACAACGGCGTCGGGAATGAAACCCGGGCCGCTTGGGTCGACGACGAGAATGCTAACCACTACACCACAGCCCCCAAGTTTTCTCATCTCCACCACTACGACCCCTCATCACTGGTGGATCCAGCATCATAGTATGTGCCGAAGTATCGATCGCCAAAGTTGCCAATGCCGGGCAGTATGTGGTAGTGGGGCGAGAGGTCGGGATCGACGGCCGTGGTGACCAGGCGGACGCGGGGGAAGGCGTAGGCAATGGAGTGCACGCCCGTGGCAGCCATCAGCAGCGAGAGAACCAGGATGTTCTGCTCGGGCACGTCGTGATCCAGCAACACGCGGATGGCCATCATCGCCGCAGCGCCTAAACGAAGCACGATAATATTATCAAGAGTACATAATAGTGTCCCACTCAATCTATATACAACATGAATATCAAGAGTACATAATAGTGTCCCACTCAATCTATATACAACATGAATATCAAGAGTACATAATAGTGTCTCACTCTATATAGAAGATGAAGCTTGAAACATAATGTTAACTGAAAATGACGAGCGCATCTGTCTGCCCTAGAACACAGACAGGCTGAAGAGTGTCTCGCGCTCTTCTTCTATATAGAGTGAGACACTATTATGTACTCTTGATAATATTAAAGTTTACATACAGCACGCCTCTTGGCTTGGGCTCTTTGAGCCAATCAGATTCGAGCATCGTCACGTGGCCACCGGCTTCACCTTTTAACGGCCCTAAGCCTGGGCCCTAGCCTGAGTAAAAAAAACTGTAAAAACAATTTATAAATTCAGCAGAATTGTTCCAGACTGAACGGACATATTCACTGTACTACTCTTTATACCCTAACTATCAACAAGTTAAGCAAAGCAGTCCACCTCTGTACTCTCACCAGTGGCAACAGTGGCATCCAGCAAGAGTACATGATAATGATGTATATCGTTGGGCAATCGCAGATAGTACAGCTCCGGCTCTTTGGTCATGCTGTTGGTTTGTATGAGTATTTTGCCCATGCGGCAATTCTTGACCACCTCTCTTAGCGCAGGTTCCATGGTTTCCCCCGCGCGCAGTATGGACACTCCACAGATGGTGGTGGAGCGTCGTTTGCCCACATACGACCCCCCCTCGTCTAGCGTGGGTACGGTACATGGGGCAAAGGGGAGCAGGGACAAACTGTGCTCAATTAGGATGCGCATAAGGCGTTTGGAGTAGAAGATGAATTCGTCCCGTTGCGTGTCCTTGTTGCGGATGTACGTGTGGAGGCCTGTAAATAATACATTGTTCGTATAGTATAAGTACATACTTGTCCGTATAGTACATACTATTTATCTAGACTGCCCCTTTCCCCTAAGCACAGCTCTTACTCAACACTGCTGGTGCTATATCCAGATATGTCCTTGTTGTACCTGTCCCTATGCCCTCAAGAACCAAGAACAAGGCGCGTGTGTACCCGGCCTTAGAAAGTCAAAGTCACCTTTGATCTGCGGTGTTTCAGGGACAATGGAGACAGAGTCGGGCAGGGGCTGGCCGATGTGATTCTGGGCCAGCTTGGCTCGACTGGACAGACCTCGTTCGGCCAGCTTTTTGGTCACGTGTTTGACGATCAGGTCGATAGCCACTTGGTTCTCGCCGCCGCGCGGGATGATGATGTCCGCGTGTCGCATGCAGGGCGCAATGAAGGAGTCAAAGGACGGCTTCACGGTGCGCTGGTACTGCTTGATCACGCCTATACAATATTATGTAACGGGGTCAACATTTTTTTTGGGGGGGAGGGGGGGGGCTCTCCGGCCAAATTTTTTTACTAAATTTTGCTCAAATTTCGAGAACCCTCCTCCCCGGCCCTTCAATTTTGCCCGCCCCCCTCATACATGTATGACGTACACACAAGACAATAACTATGATCGACCAAAAATACGCGAAGTTTTTAAAATTTCCCAGATGGGATGCCTCCCTCTCCTTAGAAAATTCACTCCGCATATTATGTAAGGTGAACGGGGGGGGGGTGGGTGCTTGATCCCGCCTCAAAGTACACACGCAACACACTGTAGGATAGACCTTGCTTATGATTGTAGGATTTGACCAAAAAACCATTTTCCACATGGGGATCCCTTCCCATAAAAATCCACTCCGCATATGTATATGTAACATGGAGGGGATATATGGGGTAGCTAGCCCCCATACAAGGGCATGATGACGGTTGGGTTTGGGGCTGGCGGCTCACGAAGAAAAGAAAAGAAAAAAAGAAAAAAGCCAGCCAGACTTTGATACCTGCCCATGTATGGTACCCCGTCCCCATAAATTAAAGACCCACCTGCAGGACCCATAAACTTGAACAAAGTGCAAAAAAATTGCATTTTTAGAAACTGTTGCCAAAGCCAAACTATCATTATTTTGCGCTAAGTTTGCCAGAGCCCACTTCAGAATTCCCGATCCCATTAATTGTCTACTCTTAGAATCGATTCATACTTACAACCGTATGTCCGTTCTGCCGATAAAATGACGAAATAATGAGGTCACAGGCGCTGGCTGATCCACTGCACTAGGCTGCTAGTGACGTCATTCTGTCGGCTGAACGGACATACGGCTGCAAGTATGAATGGAGCCTTACAAAGAGGACCGGACTAGTCACCTTCAATGTCCCTGGCCCGTTCGATGATATCTCGTCGCATGCGTCGTGCCAGCCGTATGTCTGCGTCCGTCTCCACGAATATGCGCAAGTCCATCAAATCCAGTAGCTCTTGGCGATAGAAGGTGAGGATGCCCTCGAATATGATTACGTCCGCGCCGTACATCGTTTTCCAGAGTTTCTCACGAGAGTGCGTTGTGAAATTGTACACAGGCACTTCCACTTTTTTGCCCTCTGAAGCATATAATACTGTCCGCTTATACGCTGTACTCTTGATGGCAAAATATTTTTGTTCGGCGTGTTCTTTTCGACATGAAATCACATGTTTTGTTTTGGCTCATTGTTCAACGTTTTTTGTTTCTTCTTTATTCCATCTTTCCTTCCTTCCTTATCCCACACAATTGGGGTACCTATTACATATTTATCAAAATTCCCAGTCTTCAAGACAAACTGAAAAACTCGGTACATACTGAAAACCTTCTCAGCAGAGTCGATCTTTTACCCCTGATCTAGTGTTGGGATTTTTTTCGAGACGTACCCGAACCCGAACCCGAACCATTCGTACCCGAACCACCCGAACCCGAACTTTGTCCAAATAAACTGCATGACATTACACACTTACTGTATTTGAATATAGAATGTCAAAAACGTGTGGAGCAATTGAGTCAACAACCTTTCAAGGAATAAATACTTTTAATATTTAACGTTGAATAAAGTGATTAGTCAGCAAAAATCTGACTAAGTTTCATGCTTAATCAAATCATATTCAATTTAGCCTTGTGGGTGGGATTCAAACTGCCAACATTTGAATTAACAGTCGAACGCCCAAGCCAGCAGGTTAAGAGGCAACGTAGATGAGTTATGAGTTTGTCAGAATTCCCTTGCGGATCAGACGTTACGTTGCTAATACTGACAGGTAGTGTCGACCTTGCGCTGGTTAGGTTCAGGCCTTTTGACGATTTTTATTCTTTACCAGGGGTGTAGCCTGGATTTTGAAATGGGGGGGTTGCACCTTGTCCACTTTTTTGCTCAATTTTTTAAATCAAATTATTTTTGCACTTTTTAACGAAGTGGTGTACATAAAAAATGCAAATCTGGTCATTTAAATTAATCTCATTGTTGCGGGGGTCTGAGGCAGCAGCCCCCAGGAAAAGAATTCAAGAATTTTTTGATTTTTAGGCCAAATTTGGTCAATTGGAGACGTATCGGAAATTTTTTTCGGCCGGGCGATAAAAACCAAAGGGGGGACCCTTGTGTACAATTTCTTCACTTACATTAACACAAATTGTAGCAAAAGGCGAACTTTTCAGCCTGTCCCAGGTGTGGCGCAAGATTATATAGTTTTGAGTTTGAATAATTTGACAAATGGATATATAAATGGTTTGTATCATATCCAATCCAGCTTGGGTTAATGTGATCATACTATAAGCGATTGAACTCGCTGTCACGATGCGCGATTGAGACGAAACACCAAAAAGTTTCTGCATGTTCGCTGCATTCTATTAACAAATTCTTATATGTCATTGCCATTTTCGAAAGCTGGCGCTCACGAATTGTTCGCACGAATAGAGTTGAATAGAGTTCAGGCCTAGCGCTGATATAGATTCAAACCTCGGTATGATTTCGAACAATTTGAGAACACACACGTACAACACGTGTGCAGCCTTGCTGCGAAGAAAGCAGCAAAAATTAAAAAATTTTGGGATTTTTTGAAAAATGTGAAGTTAGTTCTAGTATTTATTATACTAAAAAATGTTGATTATTTTTTTGAAATTCCAAAAGAATCGGTATAAAAATTTTGTAATTCGGTCAGAAAATTTAGGTACCCGAGCCACTTTTTGCATCCCCGAACTGACTTGTACCCGAACCCGAACCCGAACCCGAACTGAAAAAATGACCCGAACCGTACCCGAACCCGAACCCGAACTTTCGTCCCAACACTACCCTGATCTGAAACCTCCAGTCTCCATGCTTTGATAATCAGCTTATATTGTAAATGAGAAATAGGGCCTACGAGACTGGAGGACTGTGGTGTAGTGGTTAGCATTCTCGACGTCGACGCGAGCGGCCCAAGTTCGATTCCCGGCGCCTCCATTTCTTTCTTTCTTTCGAGAAGGGTGTATCCCGTTTCTTATACCCAACCAGTCACCGCCTCTGAAGTCAGAGCTTTGAAAAAACGGAACAGCACACTGACCTCTCAACTTTTTGAGCGTTTTAATGCAGAGCTCGTAGTCGAAAGCACTGGGGTGATCGAAGTCGTATTCGTTTTGCGCTGCTAGCTCGTGCTGCTCCGGCGTTAGGACCTGCAACAAAAGCAGACGGAGTCTAGGCTGAGCAGGGTGACCCAGGGGATGTCGAGAGCGCTGATGATGTTGGGGTGGGGTGGGGAGGGGAGACCGACCTTGTAGAAGGAGTCTAGGCTGAGCAGGGTGACCCAGGGGATGTCGAGGGCGCTGATGATGTTGGGGTGGGGTGGGGAGGGGAGACCGACCTTGTAGAAGGAGTCTAGGCTGAGCAGGGTGACCCAGGGGATGTCGAGGGCGCTGATGATGTTCGGGTGGGGTGGGGAGGGGAGACTGACCTTGTAGAAGGAGTCTAGGCTGAGCAGGGTGACCCAGGGGATGTCGAGGGCGCTGATGATGTTGGGGTGGGGTGGGGAGGGGAGACTGACCTTGTAGAAGGAGTCTAGGCTGAGCAGGGTGACCCAGGGGATGTCGAGGGCGCTGATGATGTTGGGGTGGGGTGGGGAGGGGAGACTGACCTTGTAGAAGGAGTCTAGGCTGAGCAGGGTGACCCAGGGGATGTCGAGGGCGCTGATGATGTTCGGGTGGGGTGGGGAGGGGAGACTGACCTTGTAGAAGGAGTCTAGGCTGAGCAGGGTGACCCAGGGGATGTCGAGGGCGCTGATGATGTTGGGGTGGGGTGGGGAGGGGAGACTGACCTTGTAGAAGGAGTCTAGGCTGAGCAGGGTGACCCAGGGGATGTCGAGGGCGCTGATGATGTTGGGGTGGGGTGGGGTGGGGTGGGGAGGGGAGACCGACCTTGTAGAAGGAGTCTAGGCTGAGCAGGGTGACCCAGGGGATGTCGAGGGCGCTGATGATGTTGGGGTGGGGTGGGGAGGGGAGACTGACCTTGTAGAAGGAGTCTAGGCTGAGCAGGGTGACCCAGGGGATGTCGAGGGCGCTGATGATCTTGTTGGCGACGGTGGTCTTGCCCGAGGCGCTGCCGCCGCAGATGCCGATGATAAGGGGTTCGCTTTGGCGCTGTCCCTGGATGTCATACCACGGGGGGCGCCCGGCCGTGTACACCACCTACAACAAGCCCTATATATTAGTCAAACCCTGCATACTCACCCACTCACATCTGATATGCAGATATGCTCTCTTTCACTAATGCCGTTACATTAAGCACCTATTTTAGGTATATACCAATTATTGTAAGATACAAAACGCCCTAAGCCGACCCCTGCTACCTTCCCTCATATATGCAGCTGTGGTGCATACCCATTCACCGACCCCGTGGGGTTGGCAAGAGCAAATGTAATCTTAGTCTCTCTAAGTACTAAACACTCCTAACTCTAATTTGTGTGCACCTATAATATTAGTTGGACACAGTACGCACTTTACCAGACACCCTGGTGTGACAGGAAGCACCGAAAAGCACGGCATTACTGTCATCTGGCATATTGACTGCACAGCCCGAAATATACAGGAACTGGAATCGGTTAAAATCAAACTATTGTCAACTCTTTAGTCAGTATATATATAATCCAAAATATAACGTGAGGCTATTAAATTTTCAGAACTGAAAATTGAACTGAATACTGAAACTAAATATAGAACAGTAATAAATAAGAATAAATAAATAGTATATACCAGGAAACTTCGGTTTACAAACTCAAAATCCGCAAATATAAGCAAAACAGTGAAGAAAGATTGCTAACGAAGAAAATAAGTCACAAGCAGTAGGACTTTTCTAATATAATCTCCAGCTACTAACATGTTTTGGCTAATTGCTTCTTAATTTAAGCGCTCATTAAGCATGTAGTCATGAAAAAAACATCTGTTTTTGTCATCACAAACAGGGACTAAAACTGTAGTTAGCAAGAGAGTGAGACTCATTGGGGGGGGGGAATCTTGGTGTCACTATCCTCAAAACTTTAAGAGTTGCCTGATTAGTATATATATACATGCATGCAGGCCTAAATGCCCACATATATACATAGGTCATACATGTAAGGTATGGATTATAGAAGGGGGACCCTCTTCCAAATCGAGAGTCTGGCTGGATGGCTTGTTCCGAAAAAAATGGGTACAAATTATATAAATATATATGTAATACTTGTTTTGGAAAAATACATATACCGCAAAATTAAGGGCTTCCGGCTTACAATTAAATTTTTTTAAATACATATAATATTTTAATGATCCTAAATCCAATAACTGTTTCAGGAGACTCGCTGCGACTTTATGAGGACCAAAAACGCAGTTTTTTTAAAACAAACTTTTCGAAAAAATGAACTTTTTGTTGAATGAAAGTCTTTTCTCATATTTCCTGAAATCAGAGCATTAGAATTTAAACTAATATATATATATATATATAGCCCAGTCTCGGTCTCGGTCTCGGTAGTCCAAAAGTCTCGGTTTGTACCCGGTCTCGGTTTTTCAATTCTGTGGAAAATTTTCCTGTGGTCCCCCCTTTGGTTTATATTTTTGGCAGAAAATTTTTTTCGAAAGTTTGTATTTCATCAAAACTTCACACCAAACAGTGAGATTCTGACAATTTTTTCCAAAAAAAACTATCGTGGTGTGGTTGTTTAGTTTATTCAGTAAACACAGTATACACATTAAAATGTATTTTTTGTGATTAGGTTTGTTAATTCATACTATCTTTCCAGTCTGTATGTGTGACATTATTTAATTCTTTGTAGTGTTTTGCTGGTCAACTTTCTTATGCCAATTGGTGGCTTCACATAGTTAACTGTAAATTCTAATTATATAGTATGGGTGTAGCAAAAATCATAAACAAAAATCTGTGAAAGTATATACAACCCAACGCACTACTCAGAACCATGTCGTGACACATGTATATAGTTCAGGAGATGAGAAGGGAAGACTCTACTCCCAACTAAAATTTAGTACCAGGGGATTGAGGGGGCCTCACTCAAAGGTAATGAAAGAACGTCACCGCACGCAAATCTAATTAATTTTTAAGCCCAAGACATTGGTAATTCCAATAAAATCGGAGCGATTTTTAACTTAATTTGAACCAAACAGTGTCAAAAATTGCTATTTTCTGGCGAGAACAAGGACAAATTGCGTCTAATTTGAGACAGAAAATTTCACAATATTCAAAAATACATGGTCAGACATGAGACAAAGAACCAAAAATGTAACCAAAATTGTCGTTATCTTGCCGTTAGTTATACATACATAAAGTGTCTGACTATGGTCTTAATTTTACCTAAAAACTTGTAAAAAGTCATCAAATGAATAGATAAAAAAATGGCAAAAGATGACCCAAAGTCTCGGTTTTGGCGGTCTCGGAATTTGGTCTCGGTCTCGGTAGTCTCGGTTTCGTGGTCTCGGTCTCGGTCTCGGAAAAAAAACCGAGACTTCCATCCCTAATATATATATATATGTATATAATGTTTATTAAAATTTTTTAATTCTAAATTTTCTAAAAAATGAAAACTTTCATAATCAGTATTTTTGAAATTTTGAACATTAGTACCGAAATTATGAAAATAAATTAGACAGTTTTATACTGTTGCACCCCCGCTGAGTTACAGACTGTGCAAAACTTTCACAGAATAAGCGTAGTCACCACTTACCAGTTATTTCAACGAAATCTTGCCCTAGCCTCAACATCATGCTATGGTATATGACAGTTGAACGTTTACAAAAAGTTTCGATATGAGACTAGAAATAGACTTGAAAAGATTCCCGAAGCAATTTATTTATATACTTCACAAACTTGAATTTGGAAAACTCAAACATACAGAATACATATTATACACATTTCAGAAAATCATACAATTATCAATTATAAAATCAAAGCTAATGCAACGTTAATTACCGACTTTTCATAAACTTGCATATACGAATACACTAGACCACCTATGAAGTTCCACTAAGCCACAATACAGAAGTTTGGTTAGGCTGGACAAAAACTACAACAGACTGAACGAAACGTAATATGATTAATGATTGTCAGAAAATTAGTAGTTTTCCTGTTGCTGATAATTATTATATTTATATGTATGTTAATATGTCTATACATACGTATATACGTGCATTTATTAAGATCGTATATGAAACATCTGTATATTTTACGTATATATATAATATACTTCGAATGCTCTAAGGAGAATGCACATACGTATACATTTCTCGATAAATAACCTATGTAATTTATAAACTAATAAAAAACAGCACATTACCTGATCATACACACACACAGGGGCGGACCGTGACCTCAAAAAAAGGGGGGATACGGCGTAAAATTTTTTACCTTATTCAACCTTTTTATTACTACATTCTTAAGCTGCGTTACTACATGTGCTGCACTGCTGCGTCACGATGTTTTCAAAAAACAGTGGTGTATGTATGTACATATACTTTAAATACAAATACAAAATACAATACAAATTTAAATTTTAAATACAAATACAAAATACAATACAAATTTAAATATACACTAGCTTAATACATTGTTATCGTTTGTGCTTTATTGTCTTAAAACGGATATTGTAATATTTATAGTACTAGTACTAGGACTACATACAAATAGCTTTTGATTTTTTATTCTAGCATTCTTATGTTGCAGTGCTTATTCTTTATCAACAGTGCTGTGCTTTTTGTGTCCAACTTCTTGTATTACTTCAACTAGCTCAATGAAAGCCAAAGGTCGAAGGTCCTCGGTTTTTCACGCTACACTGAAAAATTATATATGTAATCTGTGCAAATCTTAAGCCTGATTCACACGAGGTGGATTTTCAAGGGGATCCCCTTGCGTCCCCACGCGTCCCCGAGGGGATCCCCTTGGGAACGCATGGGGACGCAAGGGGATCCCCAGACGCACGTGACTTAATTTGATTGGCCACTGCATGTAGATCCACTTGAAAAAACGCTCGGAGAGCGATAAGCAAAATTCCCCATGGGGACCCCCAAGGGGATCCCCTTGGGGACGCGATCCCCCAGGTTTCATCGAAGCCCATGGGGATCCCCCTGAGGAAGATCCCCTTGATAATCCCCCTCGTGTGAAACAGGCTTTACTATCTAACATCTAGGAGAGGGGGCGACGGTACAGCCGCCCCCCGCCCCCCAATTTTCTCCAAGTCAGGTGTTTTTTGGGTCCACGAGAGGGCGTAGATAGGAAGGGGGGTCGCGGGGGCCGCGATCTCCCCCCTTTTGGTCCCCTTAAGAAGTTAACCTTAAGGTCTACCTTAAGAAATTGTCAACAAGGGTCCCCTCTTTGGTTTTTATCGCCCCACCGAAAAAATTTCTTGATACGTCTCCAATTGACCAAATTTTGCCTAAAAATCCAAAAAATTTTGAATCTACTTCTTGTTATTATCTTTCATCGAAGCCTATGCATGTCTACAAAAGTACATTATGCTGAATGTACTTGTATAATACACTGTACCTGTCGGAAAAAATTTCTGATACGACTTTAGTTATCCAAATTCGGCGTAAACAGAAAGTCAAAAGCGTATAGAAGATTTGCATATAAAAAATGTGAGTAAAAGTAAACAAAAAATTTTTTTGAAAATATTGCAAAATATAGGGTCTTTTTGAAGGGGGTTCCGGTTCCGGTATTTTTAGGTGGTTCCGGTTCCGGTAGTTTTAGGGTTCCGGTCGATCCCTGATATATATATATATATATATATATTACATAATATATTATATATATCTACATACATACATATATATATATATATATATATATATATATATATATATATATATATAGACCATGACACTACAAAGCCCTTCTTTCATGCCCACATGTGTACAGTACAATCTTACCGCCAAAAACCAAATCAGGGGTGTGATCGCTCCTCAGAAAAATTTGGCATATTTGTCTAAAAAATTTTTTGAGGAATTTGCCACACGTTTGAGGAATTTCAACCATATATGTAACAGCACCAAAATTTTGGATACCCCTTCCCCCCCTTGGTGGGACACCCCTCCCCTGCGTCAACTAATTTTTGACCCCCCCCTCCTAAAAATGACGCACTTTTTACCGTTTTTGACCAAAAAACACCGATTTTGACAATTTTTGGAGAAAATTTTGGTAAAAATCGCTTAAATTTCACAAAAAAATGCCGATTTTTTCCAATTTTAACCAAAATTTTACTGACCCCCCTCCCTCCACCGAGACCGAATTTTTAGGGGGTCTCCCCCGCAACCCCGCCCATCTATTTATTTGTCTGTGAAACGCAAAAAACCGCTTATAAAAAGCTTCTAAAACAACCGAGTAACAGCTCATCAAAAACTGCAAACTTAAACTACCACAATGAGCACAAATATGTAGTGTAATCGCCAATATGCTTTTTAACGGTTACAGGCTCCTTTTAGCCGAATTTGGCCCAGTGGAGACTGGAGACGTATCAGAAAGGAAAATTTAAAGAAAAGATGGGAACGTCACATCAGTCAGTGTATTACACAAGTAAATACAGCATAATCTACTCGTGTAGACAGTGTCGTACCCAGAAGAAAATTTCGGGTGGAAGAAATGACTTTTCGATTTTTTGTAATGGGTTAAAATTCACTTTTTAACACTCATAAACGCGTTACAAACACCAAGATTACTAAAGCACAAAGTTGCAGGGGGCTGGGGGCGGCAACCCCCAGATGAAAACGGGAAAATTTTTGATTTTTAATCCTCATTTTGTCAATTGGAGACGTATCAGAAAATTTTTTCCGGTCGGACCATAAAAACCAAACGGGGGACCCTTGTGTAAAAAATTTTCCCCATTCCCCACCTGGGTACGCCCTTGCGTGTATATAGACATGCATACGCTGTGATGAAAGATAATAACAAGGAATAGTAGGTAAGCCACAAAGTTGCAGAGGTCTGGGGGCGGCAACCCCCAGGAAAAAATTGGAGAATTATTTGACTTTCAGGCTAAATTTGGTCAATTGGAGACGTATCAAAAATTCTTGTCAGTCGGGCTATAAAAACCAAAGGGAGACCCTTGTTGACAAGTTCTTCAGGTTCGACCAAAAGGGTGCAATTAACCCAATATTTTGATGAAAAATTCAAATGTTTGAGGAATTTGAGGAACATTTCGAAATTTGAGGGCAATTTGAGTAATTTTACCAATTTGAGGTATTGGAGGAATTTGAGGACCTATCACATCTCTGCCAAATCCTTAACCAAATTATACGGTCCAAAAGTCTGACCAAAAATTGCTGAGAATTTGAGACAAAACAGGTGGCGTGATTTTTGTGACTACTTGATGTATTATACTCTTGATGCTTGCAATTTTGTAATGAAATCGCGTGTTTCTTTCTGTTTCAGGTCCTGCATTTTTTGTCAGACTTTAGTTGAAATAGTGTTCAAGTAAGTAAGTAACAACCCGCGTACAAACTCCCAGGCAATGTTGTGAGGTGGATAGAATACTACCAAGATAAAATGAACAGCGGCGTAACTAAAAATACATTTTTTCTTGCCCAGTTTATAGATATATATACTTTCATCATGAATGCGATTTTACGTTGATAAAAATATAATGACACTGAAGCTTAACGATGGGTAATATAATACTTTTGGTTTTGGGTTTTTGGGGGCGCTAGCCACCAAATGACTATGGAAAGTTTTTTTACTGACCAAAAACTTCTAAACAGCAATATTCTGGCCTGTACAGTTATTGTTATGTAACATGATAGCTATGAGCCAAATTTCCATTTCAGAGTTTTGGTGAGCAAAATTTCAAAATTCTCAGTAATTGCTCATGCGATCCTAGTACATAGGCATACGCGTGGCAAATTGTAGCACGCCTTTTAAACCGTTCCATTGCATGAAAATAAACTAAAATCAGGCAAAAATGGAGTTTTTTGAAAGAACGGGTCTGTAAAACGAATATATGACATATTATGAGCTAAGACCTTACACTGCACACGACTACAGCACAACACAAACTACTAGCAAAATATTAGCTTTATGTAGCAAGAGGCCAAAATCGGCTTATCAGCTTACGATCATGAAGTTGAAAAAACAATCAAAACTTATTCAATTACGCAACAACATTTCGGCGAACTACAAAAAAAGGCTGGCGGCAAAATAAATACTACTATAACTTTATAAGCAGATGCAAAAAAACCTGTTTGGGTTTGTAAAAATGGCACTGCATATACACGCATTAGATGTCTCAATTTCATGAATAAAAGCATATATATGTATTTCTTAATTCCATACAATTTTATAATTATATAAACAAAATTATTGTAACCCCCCTATCATATACTAATTACTACGAAATGCATAAATAAATACATATATTTTCACTCAGCTTCGTGTGACCGGAGAGAGGGAGATGACCAAAAAATGCGCCTTTCAATTAAAAACACATTTTTCTTGATTTCGCGCAGTAGTTATTCATGTTGCCAGTTTCTCACAGTTTATATACAGTTTACTCCTGGCAAGTGTATATAAGCGACAATAACGTGTTGGTTATGTTACGATAAGATGAAGTAGGTTTACGTTCTGATAAAAAACAAGCGCAAAACGTTATGGTATCTGCAGGGGACAGGAACAAAGCAGGTTGGTTTGTACTTGCATTTAATTTGTAGGGTATTTTGGCGACCGCCCCCCCTCCCCGAAAACAAATATTTAGCATATTCTGACTTGGACCAGTTCCATTGTGTCATTCGTGTCAAACTTGTCAAACAAATTGTCAAAGTCCAATTATATATACGTGCCGTGCCTGGTTGATACAATATATGTTATATTTGCTTCGAAAGTAAGTAATGCAAACCGTAATTAATACCAATCATTCATTGTCACTGTTATTATTGTAGCTATTTCACAATTAATCACAATCACAAATATATACCTACACCAACACCAAGTATCACCACACCTGCATTCCGCAACAGAATAAGTTACTTCTATCTATTCGGCCTATTCATATTAAAAAGTTAAATAGAAACGTCGTAATCTAACCCGTTCAATCCACTTAAATCAATAACCTTATCTGTTAAAAGCATACACGGGACGGGGTCTCGGTCAGAAGGGGGGCTTGTCCCGGAATTTTCTAAATTTTAGTCGGAGCCTGCCCAGACTTTTCGGGCAGTAAAAACGCCAAAATTTTCAACTTTTGACCAAAAATGAAAAATTCTTTGCCAAATTTGGATTTTTTAAGCGATTTTCGAGCTTTTTGGCCATTCTTTTGAAGATTTTACAACGATCTGGGGCAATTTTTGCCTCTTCTGGCACCTTTTTTCAGTAACTATCAGGTAGTTTGTCCTGATAGGTCAAATCCGAGGGGGGCTTGTCCCAGAGTCTCAAATCGGAGGGTGAGGGGGCTTGCCATCTTCGTACCCCCCCGTATATATCGGTGGGTAAACAGAACGTACCCTGGGTCCAGTCCGAACGACGTGATCCTCAGCCTTGGATCCGGACACGGTCCTGAGTCGGCGATACCGACGGGGCGAAACGGGGGGAGCACTGAGGGGGGCATCGTCCGTCTCCCCCAAAGCCAGGCCCCCCGTCTCCACCGACAGACACCAGTTCACCGATTGGCGTTCCGCTGAAATGCACAGAACCAGGGTCATAACTAAAGTCTGACAAAAAATACATATGCAGTTGCACCACTTGAGAAAACGAAACATATGATTTGGCTAAAGAAAGAATAGATTTTGACTATCAAGAGTACAGCAAGTAAAAATAAGGAAGTGGCGCATCTATTTTTGTCAGACTTTAGGATGTCAGAAAATGTTTGCTTTCTTTTCCTTTCAACTTCCTTTTCAGTTTCTTCAACAACAAATTTTTTTTGCCAAATCATAGAAAACAAAAAGCAAAAAGGTGAAGGCGGATCGGCTGTATATATATAACCCCTCCCCCCAACTCCGCCACTGTTTGTAATCATCCTCCCTATTTATCCTCTTTTTTTTGTCAAATAATAAAGTCAAATTATAAACGTATAAAAAACCGTTGTTTGCCGCAACTGCACCTCATCGTTGCCCTGCCTATTCAGGCCGGCTACCCAGTACCCTCCCTTCTTGTGGGGGGTATATACAGCCCCTCTCTCATGAAGTTTCGCATGAAAATGTGTCAGTAGATGAATGATCACTTATTATACTGCTGCAAACGATCAAAACTAAATCTCTCAAAGTGAGTATATAAGAGACGATCTTACACCGCCTGTGGGAGCATCGTGTAGGCTGGCTGGCGCAATCTGGGGCCGTCCGGGCCGCTGGCTGGTGCGGTCCCAGATCCCCGTTGGCCATGAAGGAGACCTCGGGGGAGGTGGAGCGTTTGATCTGGGCGGATGCTGAGGACATGATAAATTAAAGCAACAGAATGACCCGAGTGGCTGGAGGGTTGAGCAGCGAGGGGACTAGATTAGCCAACAAGACAGGCCATTCAGGTTGCTAAAAACAAAAGGCATTATTTTTATATTAGAAAAAAATGGCAACGGCAATGGTAATGGCATTCTAGGAGTGCCACCTATTGTGAAAAATTAGCGAAAATAAAAATATCTTCAGGAAAAATAGAAAAAAATTAATTCAAAAATAACGAAAAATATGATAGAAATGTCAGAAACAAGGCAGAAATTGAATCGAAAAGTGGAGGAAATATTGCAGAAAAAATAGCAGCCGAAAAGTGGCGGAAAATTGCACCAATTGAAGGAAATGTGGCAGAAAATTGAAGGAAATGTAGCAGAATGTTTCAGAAATGTGTCCAAAATGTTGCAGCAAGTGAGAATTGTGCAAAATAAAGACGAAATGAAGAGGAAATAAAACCGAAATATGAAGGAAATGGTTAAAAACGGCAGTCTTAGTATATATAATATGTTGCATTCAAAACAGAATTATCATGTGTTTATTTATTTACAAAAATTTTAGTATATATACATATAGTGGCGCGGGAAAAAACCTTACGCGTTTTGCGAGGAAAAAACCCTAGTATTCCCTGGCCGAACCTTACGACATAGGACCTTTTTGAGTATAGGTGGAAAGCCCATCACAAACTGACTTACCACACCAATTTCTGTGCAGTTTTGAGGTCTGTAGCATTTTTTTATAAAATTTCAAAATTTTGCGTATTGAAAAATTTCAAAGTGAAGTTTTCCAATTTTTTGACTTTTTTTCTAATTTTTTTTTACTTTTTTTGACTAATTTTTTCAAACACACTTTGCCAACGCCGTTTGCATTTATCAAGAGAGTTACCTTTCCTCTATATTGCTGAAGATCAAAAACAGTGAAAACGTGGTTTATCTGTGATAGTTCAAAGTTTAAACCCTATTGCGGGAAAAAAACCCCATTTTATTTGGCGATAATTTTTTGCCAAACTCACACCCATTGTTGCTACAGAAGTGGGTTCATCGGGGCTAACAACATGCGTAGACTTCATTAAAACCGTTTATTTGGCCGCAATACGTCGTTTTGGCCCATACCCCGACACCCCTTACGAAACCTGTTTTGGTAACGTTTCACCAAAATTCGACATTTTTTGGAAGATTTAAGCTTTAGCGGCTGCGTACCACTTCAATCCAAAAATTCTAGACGCGGGCGGTGTTTGTCCTCCGTTTCTGACGTAATAGGCGCAAAAAATTTTTAAGTTTTTCAGTTTAGTTTTTTTAGTTTTTCAAAAACGGTTAGTCCATACTGCAGCCTAAGAGTTGTAGAACACGATGAGTTTATACGTAGATTGAGTTTATACTCACTGCTAATAGAACGACCGAAAAAAGTGATAGGCATGGTTTTTTT
>JASANF010015825.1:0-56629 GCA_030248245.1 Trissonchulus sp. WLG1_4
CAGTATATACGTATCTGATTTATTCTGAAAACGTATATTTCTATATACGTCCCACAATTTCAGACTTAAACCCGTTTAAACCAGCAAAGGTATGGACTCTTAGATTACGCGGCTTGTTTGTTACGGGGCCCCTGTGGGCCGCGTAGGGGCCGCGTATAGACCTACTACAATCAGAATCTCTGAATCTTATGTTTTCTTGGGTAGGTCGATCTTCCAGTGTTAATTAACACAGGAAGGGACGGTAAGTCGTTCAGCTACCGTATTCTGTAGCACAATGCATAAAAGCGAAACGTTAAAAGCGTTCAATTTTCGAAAAGCGACTGTTGGAGTGGGCTTGAACCACCAACATTCTGATAAAGAATCAGACGCTCTACCAATTGAGCTAATCGGCCATTGGTCAAAAGATGATGTGAACCAGTTTCAACTGAAATCAAAACTTCAAGTGAAACGACTCGGCAAGCAGTCAGTTGAAAAACATGAAAACAACAACTAGAACATGTTCCATTCGAACTTCGGATGAAATTTTAAGAAAATAACGGTAACTCGGGAATTTCACCACAACGTTTAGCCAAAAACTGTCAAAATTTCATTAATTTTTGCCGTTTATAGCTTTAAAGCTTATGATGAGTAAATCCGGGTATGAGCGATGATGTAAAATCAGTGTTCCACAAGTAACGGCCGCGTATAATATTCTCTCTAGACTACTGACACTCAGGCCTCACTAAGTTGCCACTTCTTACTCAGCAGAAGAGCTTGTTTTACCTTCAGTGCAGCCAGATCTCAGCTGTAGTAAAGAAAAGGGAAAGAAAGCCTCACTGATAAAGCTGAACTCGTGACGTAACACTAACGGGCACGTATGTAAATCGAAAATTTGCACCCATTATTGAATGTATATTTTTATACCACTGCGATCATAATGGAGTGGAAAGCAAAACACGTTCTTGTGTCATCAAGTAGTGTTTTGCAGTGTTGTTTGTTGTAGCGTTTTTCCGGCAGATGATGGGGGCGTCGCGGTCGTGGGTGGAGCCGCGGATGTACAAGGCGTGGGCGGCGTGCGTGACCCCGTTCGTGTTCGTGTACGGCCCGGAAACCATCGAGCCCGTCCTGTCCAGCACCAGCCACACCAACAAGTCCTTCATCTACACCTTCATGCAGCCCTGGCTCGGCCTCGGACTCATCACCAGGTCAGCCACACCAATCCACTGCACAGCCCGATTAGTCAATGCCCATACGGCTCTGACCATAAACTCGCCTTGTTTAGCTATGCGGAGAAATGGAAGCCTCGCCGTAAGCTGCTGACGCCCACATTCCATTACGACATCCTGAAGGACTTCATTCCAGTCTACAACGAGAACTCGCGGATCCTGGTGCATGGACTGGGCGAGGTGGCCAGCGAGGGCACGGCTGCCGAAGTCTACCCCAGGATTGCGCACTGCACTCTCGACATCATTTGCGGTGAGCACTACGCTTATGGATGTAGGTATAAGGTAATGTAGGTGTAGGGAATAGGTATACGGTCTATGCTTATAGGTTTCCAAGGGCTAAGGAGTTCTACGGTCATCAATTACTATAGCGAAATGAAAACGGACTAAATTCAACTAAACGACTGAAGGTCCTGCTTAAAATGCTACATGTTCCAAAACAGGGCATAATAAACAAACTCAAGTTGTAGCTTACCCCCTTATCCAAATGGATTTAGCGGATTTGATTTTAGCGGATTTGATTTAGCGAATTTAGCGCTGCTAAATTTGTTATCCAAAATGCCAGGATTTATCCGATTTAGCGGATTTAGCGCGCGCCTAAATCCGATAAATCCAATAAATCCAAACAATTTTGGATAAGCGTTTTAACTGAATCTGCTAAATCTGCTAAATCCTAAATCTGCTAAATACGCTAGGTCCATAAATTTTGGATAACACTTTCAGACTGTAAGTTGTACTGCACAACTTGACTTTGCGCAATTTTGGCTCACTAATCATTTTCGCCTGTAACTTTAGTTACACGCAACCGTTTTGAACGTTCAAGACATCAATCGAAAGCCCTGAAATTGCAATTTTTAGTCATGCAATTTTTGTGAATTATTGGATTAGTTTTGAATAAACTTAGATCGTTTTACTGCCCAATTTGATTTTGCCCAATGGAGTCCCGTCCATTTTAACTTAGCTTGTAAGGAACCGTGTCAAAATGAATGCGTTTTCAAAAGCGTATTATGCGTTTGAAATTACGCTTTTGAAAACGTATAAAATTTCTGCAATTCGCATTATTTGACGGATGGCCAAAACTTGCTATCCATCAGCTGTTTCGAATTTGAGGTGATGCTAGTACTAACTAGACACGCAGTCTATAGTTATGACCACCATGTTATTATGTGGTAAAACAAACTTAGCGTGTGTGGGCCCAATAAATGGCCAGCACATAAAATAGAGGCGAAGGTTCTGACAACAGCTGTCTCTGCAACAACTTGACAGCTCGCCAAATCTAAAAACGTATATTTTATGATTAATTCGCATAAGATTTCAGCAAATATGCGGATTGAAACGTATAAAAATGAAGCGCATAATGCGCTTTAGTTTTGACACGGTTCCTAAGGTCGTGCATGTGCAACAGTTTGAATGTTCAATACACCAACTTAAAGCATGGAAATTGCTCTTTTTAGTTGTCAGTGATCTAACTTGTTTGATTTTCTATATAGTTGTAAATAACGCTTGCGTTCACCTTTCAGAAATTCACCTTTCAGAAAGTCACCTTTCAGATAAAATTGTCTCAACGTTCACATTTCAGAAAACTGAAATTTCTCAACGTTCACCTTTCAGGAAGCCAAAATGTTGGACAGTTCACCTTTCAGAAAGTTGAAATTTTGGAACGTT
Source organism: Trissonchulus sp. WLG1_4 (assembly GCA_030248245.1). NCBI lineage: Eukaryota > Metazoa > Nematoda > Enoplea > Enoplida > Ironidae > Trissonchulus > Trissonchulus sp. WLG1_4. The sequence goes on from JASANF010015825.1 coordinate 2,868, forward strand.
CGCTTTTCAGAATTAAAATTTGAAGTGTTCATAATGATAATTATGCAATAATAACAAACAATATTCTAAGTGTATTTATTACTTATTTATTCAACAACAATTAGTATGAAAATGGGGTATTAATTCATATTTTAACCTAGTTTTGTGTTCGTAAATTTCAAGTATTGACTACAAGGCAGAGTTGGACGCGGGGCGGATTTTCGTTGCCCTTCCGCGCCCCGCCCCGTGAGAATCTTGCACCGCCCCGCAGTTAGCAACTATAAGAATAATAAGTGGCTTTTCAGCAGAACATTTTTTGCTAAGTCGTTCAATCAATATTTCATTCATTCAATCTAGTACGATAAGAGGGGCAGATTATTATTTTCAAAACTAGGTAGTACACATAGGTAGTACCGTTATTTTAATAATTAATATTAATACAAGTCTAGTGCGTCTAGTTTAGACTAGTTCGACCATATCGTATTCATCTTAGTTAAGTCTATTTAATGTTACATTCAATTAAAAATGAGCAAAAATTTCTTAAAATTTGGACTAAATTCAATTGTTTTGGGTTCTGGATAACCCATTAGGTGTTGTACAACCAGCCGCTTTTAGGAAAAATTTTCAGGGTCCATAATTTTTTACACATTAGTAGTACAATAACAATTTAAACGTCATTGGAGAGGAAATTGTTAGAGCTTTCCGATGACGGGTCATATTACCCCGTGACGTAACGTTTAACGTACGTCAAAGTTTAGCAAGTAAAATTTGGACTTATTTTCAGAAAGTTGCGCCATCATGTGATATGTCATTTGAAAGCGCTAAAAATTGTCTTTCCAACGACGTAATAGTCATCTTTCTACGATGTTCCTAGCCTAAGCTGTGGCCATTTTTGGCGGTTAACCTCCAGAAATAACTAACTACAACTACTCTTTTCTGAAAGGTGACCGGCTGAAAGGGTGAATTTCTGAAAGGTGAACGGAAACTGTGAAATAAACACTTTCAGATTGTTTTACTGCACAATTAGACTTTGCGCGTCACAAGGTGACAAACTAAAATTATAAAACGAAATAAATGCATTATGAAAAAAACTGCGTAATACTGTACAGAGTTACAAGTTTGTGGTAAAAATTTCTGAAAATAACACAATTTGTCCCTAAATTTATCTGTTTTCAGTATTTATAGACTTTTTTGCAGCTTAAACGGGCCAAAAAAAATTGAAAACCTCCACAATAAAAAAGCCTATTTAAGGGGCTTCCGAAGGGGGAATGCCACCCCCAAAAGGGTTAAGGGGCCCGCCTGAATGTTAAAAAAAAAAAAACGGGGGGCCGAGGCCAAATACAGAAAGACAAGGGCGAGCAAAAAAATACCCAAAAACAAAAAAAAAAAAGGAGAGAGACAAAAAAGAACACACTGAAGCGCAGACGAGAGGCGGAGTGCAGCTTGGATTTCTCTTCGCAAGAAGAGCTGCAAAAAAAACAAGCCAAATTAATCAGTTACTTTTGAGGACAATCCGTGCAGGACTTTGACACACCACTGCTGTTCCTTGTAGCGACCAAAGAGTCGAAACAGGGGATCGGGCCAGAGCCAAGGGTCGCATCATGCATATCACCGCATCCAAGACACCATAGCCCACTCAAGCAATCCATTCCTAAATTTTTCAAGTGTGCTATATCCATACTAAAAGACCACAAAACTCGAAAACAAAAAGGGGAACCGAGGCAGAATTTTTTGGCATATTTTTCGGAAAAAAGAGATACGAAAGAACGCAGACCGGGCGTTCTATGCCAACCCAGCGTGCAACCACGGCACGGACTCCCCCTTGTTCTGTCAGTCCAGTCCAATCACAACCAACAACACAGCACTCACATTTATTGCCTTCACAAGTCAGTCTTTGTCCTTCTGCGCCCACACCATCCCCATGCATAAACACATCAAACACATATCAAAAAACAATAAAGAGTTCAATACAAACCACAGTTCTTCTATAAAACAAGGCCATTCAAAAATAGCTTCCAAGCAAATCCCATTAAAGCAGAAATTTGCCTCAAGCATATCAACAGCCCAAGTCCATCCATCCAAAATTCCCTCAAGCATTCCAAAAAAATCCAAATCCAAATCCATCCAAAAGCAAATCCCAAATCCAAAAACACACGCATAAGCAAATCCCAAATACAACCAAGCATCGGCCCTCCTTTCTATAACAGACCCAACGCACCAAAACCATAAAAACCCAAAAAAACACACAAAACAAAAATCAAAAATTCCCAAAACAATCACAAAAAAAAAACAACAAATCTCAAAAAAAAGATACGAAATCCTCACAACCACACACAAAAAAAACAAACAACAATACAAACAAAAAAATAAAATAACAACAAACCCAAACAAAATAAGCAAACAATTTTCGGCTTGCGATTTTAAAAAATTGGCTCAACGAAAAAAGTGAAAATTTGGCACATAAATGCACCTTGTCATCTTCGAGCGGTCGCAAAATTTGATTTTTGGCAAATCGATAGTATTTAAAAAATTTAGCCAAAGTTATGATTTCCGAAAATCGCGATTTTAGTGTTTTTCGATATATCAATCATATTCATCAAAAATGACTTTTTGCGACCGCCCGATCACGTTGAGGCGAGCAAAATGAGTTATTGATTGTGCAACAGCTACTTACTTGCGAAGAGAAATCACAAGCCGAAATTCCACTCACGTTTGGTCTACAGTGAATGCTAATTTGTATCAATCAACTTCATTTCTTGTATTTAGGCATACTTTTACACCAGCTTGCCATTGTGTATCTAAAATTGGCCCCAAACTGCCGTTTTTTGAAAAGTCACATTTCAGGAGCGCCACCTTAACCATTTTGCGTGTGCAATACACCATTCGAAAGCTCATAAATTAGGCTTTGTAATGATGAAGATTTCAAATGTTTTTGGCACAATTTAAGCTGCAAAAAAGTCTATAAATACTGAAAACAGATAAATTTAGGGACAAATTGTGTTATTTTCAGAAATTTTTACCACAAACTTGTAACTCTGTACAAGTATTACGCAGTTTTTTTCATAATGCATTTGTTCGTTTTATAATTTTAGTTTGTCACCTTGTGACGCGCAAAGTCTAATTGTGCAGTAAAACAATCTGAAAGTGTTATTTACAGTTTGCGTTCACCTTTCAGAAATTCACCTTTCAGCCGGTCACCTTTCAGAAAAGAGTAGTTGTAGTTAGTTATTTCTGGAGCTTAACCACAAAAATGGCCACAGCTTAGGCTAGGAACATCGTAGAAAGATGACTATTACGTCATTGGAAAGACAATTTTTAGCGCTTTCAAATGACATATCACATGATGGCGCAACTTTCTGAAAATAAGTCCAAATTTTACTTGCTAAACTTTGACGTACGTTAAACGTTACGTCACGGGGTCATGTGACCCATCATTGGAAAGCTCTAACAATTTCCTCTCCAATGACGTTGAAATTGTTATTGTACTACTAATGTGTAAAAAATTATGGACCCTGAAAAGTTTTCCTAAAAGCGGCTGGTTGTACAGATCACCTCATGGGTTATCAGAACCCAAAACAATTGAATTTAGTCCAAATTTTAAGAAATTTTTGCTCATTTTTAATTGAATGTAACATTAAATAGACTTAACTAAGATGAATACGATATGGTCGAACTAGTCTAAACTAGACGCACTAGACTTGTATTAATATTAATTATTAAAATAACGGTACTACCTATGTGTACTACCTAGTTTTGAAAATAATAATCTGCCCCTCTTATCGTACTAGATTGAATGAATGAAATATTGATTGAACGACTTAGCAAAAAATGTTCTGCTGAAAAGCCACTTATTATTCTTATAGTTGCTAACTGCGGGGCGGTGCAAGATTCTCACGGGGCGGGGCGCGGAAGGGCAACGAAAATCCGCCCCGCGTCCAACTCTGCCTTGTAGTCAATACTTGAAATTTACGAACACAAAATTAGGTTAAAATATGAATTAATACCCCATTTTCATACTAATTGTTGTTGAATAAATAGGTAATAAATACACTTAGAATATTGTTTGTTATTATTGCATAATTATCATTATGAACACTTCAAATTTTAATTCTGAAAAGCGAACGTTCCAAAATTTCAACTTTCTGAAAGGTGAACTGTCCAACATTTTGGCTTCCTGAAAAGTGAACGTTGAGAAATTTCAGTTTTCGAAATGTGAACGTTGAGACAATTTTATCTGAAAGGTGACTTTCTGAAAGCTGAATTTCTGAAAGGTGAACGCAAGCGTTATTTACAACTATATAGAAAATCAAACAAGTTAGATCACTGACAGCTAAAAAGAGCAATTTCCATGCTTTAAGTTGGTGTATTGAACATTCAAACTGTTGCACATGCACGACCTTAGGAACCGTGTCAAAACTAAAGCGCATTATGCGCTTCATTTTTATACGTTTCAATCCGCATATTTGCTGAATCTTATGCGAATTAATCATAAAATATACGTTTTTAGATTTGGCGAGCTGTCAAGTTGTAGAGACAGCTGTTGTCAGAACCTTCGCCTCTATTTTATGTGCTGGCCATTTATCGGGCCCACACACGCTAAGTTTGTTTTACCACATAATAACATGGTGGTCATAACTATAGACTGCGTGTCTAGTTAGTACTAGCATCACCTCAAATTCGAAACAGCTGATGGATAGCAAGTTTTGGCCATCCGTCAAATAATGCGAATTGCAGAAATTTTATACGTTTTCAAAAGCGTAATTTCAAACGCATAATACGCTTTTGAAAACGCATTCATTTTACCACAAAAACCAAAACCAAAACCACAAAGGTTCCTTACAAGCTAAGTAAAATGGACGGGAATCCATTGGGCAAAATCAAATTGGGCAGTAAAACGATCTAAGTTTATTCAAAACTAATCCAATAATTCACAAAAATTGCATGACTAAACATTGCAATTTCAGGGCTTTCGATTGATGTCTTGAACGTTCAAAACGGTTGCGTGTAACTAAAGTTACAGGCGAAAATGATTAGTGAGCCAAAATTGCGCAAAGTCAAGTTGTGCAGTACAACTTACAGTCTGAAAGTGTTATCCAAAATTTATGGACCTAGCGTATTTAGCAGATTTAGGATTTAGCAGATTTAGCAGATTCAGTTAAAACGCTTATCCAAAATTGTTTGGATTTATTGGATTTATCGGATTTAGGCGCGCGCTAAATCCGCTAAATCGGATAAATCCTGGCATTTTGGATAACAAATTTAGCAGCGCTAAATTCGCTAAATCAAATCCGCTAAATCAAATCCGCTAAATCCATTTTGGATAAGGGGGTAAGCTACAACTTGAGTTTGTTTATTATGCCCTGTTTTGGAACATGTAGCATTTTAAGCAGGACCTTCAGTCGTTTAGTTGAATTTAGTCCGTTTTCATTTCGCTATAGTAATTGATGACCGTAGAACTCCTTAGCCCTTGGAAACCTATAAGCATAGACCGTATACCTATTCCCTACACCTACATTACCTTATACCTACATCCATAAGCGTAGTGCTCACCGCAAATGATGTCGAGAGTGCAGTGGGCAATCCTGGGGTAGACATCGGCAGCCGTGCCCTCGCTGGCCACCTCGCCCAGTCCATGCACCAGGATCCGCGAGTTCTCGTTGTAGACTGGAATGAAGTCCTTCAGGATGTCGTAATGGAATGTGGGCGTCAGCAGCTTACGGCGAGGCTTCCATTTCTCCGCATAGCTAAACAAGGCGAGTTTATGGTCAGAGCCGTATGGGCATTGACTAATCGGGCTGTGCAGTGGATTGGTGTGGCTGACCTGGTGATGAGTCCGAGGCCGAGCCAGGGCTGCATGAAGGTGTAGATGAAGGACTTGTTGGTGTGGCTGGTGCTGGACAGGACGGGCTCGATTGTCTCCGGGCCGTACACGAACACGAACGGGGTCACGCACGCCGCCCACGCCTTGTACATCCGCGGCTCCACCCACGACCGCGACGCCCCCATCATCTGCCGGAAAAACGCTACAACAAACAACACTGCAAAACACTACTTGATGACACAAGAACGTGTTTTGCTTTCCACTCCATTATGATCGCAGTGGTATAAAAATATACATTCAATAATGGGTGCAAATTTTCGAATTTACATACGTGCCCGTTAGTGTTACGTCACGAGTTCAGCTTTATCAGTGAGGCTTTCTTTCCCTTTCTTTTCCTACAGCTGAGATCTGGCTGCACTGAAGGTAAAACAAGCTCTTCTGCTGAGTAAGAAGTGGCAACTTAGTGAGGCCTGAGTGTCAGTAGTCTAGAGAGAATATTATACGCGGCCGTTACTTGTGGAACACTGATTTTACATCATCACTCATACCCAGATTTACTGATCATAAGCTTTAAAGCTATAAACGGCAAAAATTAATGAAATTTTGACAGTTTTTGGCTAAACGTTGTGGTGAAATTCCCGAGTTACCGTTATTTTATTTAAATTCATCCGAAGTTCGAATGGAACATGTTCTAGTTGTTGTTTTCATGTTTTTTAACTGACTGCTTGCCGAGTCGTTTCACTTGAAGTTTTTGATTTCAGTTGAAACTGGTTTGCATCATCTTTTGACCAATGGCCGATTAGCTCAATTGGTAGAGCGTCTGATTCTTTATCAGAATGTTGGTGGTTCAAGCCCACTCCAACAGTCGCTTTTCGAAAATTGAACGCTTTTAACGTTTCGCTTTTATGCATTGTGCTACAGAATACGGTAGCTGAACGACTTACCGTCCCTTCCTGTGTTAATTAACACTGGAAGATCGACCTACCCAAGAAAACATAAGATTCAGAGATTCTGATTGTAGTAGGTCTATACGCGGCCCCTACGCGGCCCCCAGGGGCCCCGTAACAAACAAGCCGCGTAATCTTAGAGTCCATACCTTTGCTGGTTTAAACGGGTTTAAGTCTGAAATTGTGGGACGTATATAGAAATATACGTTTTAGAATAAATCAGATACGTATATACTGTGCGAAACCCGAAGCCTGAATCCTTTCCACATCGACATACCTAGTTTCCCTCCGACTACAAGTTTGAAGTAGCCTACAGTTGTTTTGATACCACAAATTAATAAATATGATACTATCAATTTACATATGTGATACTTTTGATACTCGATGCTTTGAAGCGTGATAATTTACCCGTGCCTTTATCTGAGTGTGGGTTTGGAACTATGGATAGACTAACTTTACCCATTTTTTATTTTTAGAATACTCACTGCCCCTGGACTCCTGTATTACCAGAAACGTCAGGCTCCAGCTGATGAATATTTCCCAGCAGTGGAATCCATCTGGGGCCATTTCTCAGCTCATTGGTCACTTTGTAATTCTTGTAGATCGGCAACATCACCCGGAAAATCCAGAATGTTATTAAAAATATGCAAATTATCACACCAATCATGACTGTTGGATTTTCTGAAATAATTAGGCAGTCGACTTAAATTTTTAAGTAAATATTATCTTGATATTATCTAACTGGACATCTGTTAGCTTACACTGTTCTGTTAATTAAAATAGCTTTCAAAGGAGGCCCGAAAGGGGAACACTCTTTTGCTCAGTCAAAATTCAATTTGTTTCACCCAAAAAATTTGGCATTGTCTTCGATTCAGCATGGACGGCCACAGAAACCAATTTACACTTGCTGGCGGCTACTATTGCTAAATTTAAATTAAACGTTTACTGACTTCATCAACATTTGTATTAACAATCGAAAATTTTGGCTCCACTGTACCATATTGCCATAGTTGCCAAATTACCCATGAAATTAATAGCACCGAGTGACCTTTTTTGTCACTTGAAAATGTACCATTTGAATTTGAAACAGTTTTTGCAAACAAAAGTTGCAAAAATCTAATCCAAAAAGTTAACGAACTATTATAGTGACTAATAAACTAGCGCCTTCGATGACTCGTCCAACATGCGTCGACCATTGCTGACAATTGGGTTTGGCGTGAAGGGCGGGAACCTGTGTTCAAAACAAGGAACATGTCCCATGCTGACTTTTCAGTATACACTCAAGTCTGACAAAAAATAGATGCCCCACTGACTTATTTTAGTGTCATCACTTCTCTGACTACTTCTTGTCCTTTTGATAGTCAAAATCCATTCTTTTGCTAACGAAATCGCATGTTTCGTTTTTTCAAGTGGTGCAACTATTTGTTGTCAGACTTTAGTTATTCATAAACGCACTAAACATATATATGGCTGCTACTTTTTACGCGGCGACCTCAGCCGCCGCGTATATACTATTGTGCAAAATGTAGATTTGCACGTATCTAGGTAGGTCAGCAAACACATTACATGTGTGGGTGTGTGTGCTCATGTTGTGTGTTTTACACTGGCTTGCACCAAAGGAGGATAGCTCGAGAATAGAATAACTCAGGAATAGCTGATCTCATTTAACCCTAAAGTCTTATTCTGTAGATTTGTTTTCACTGTTTCTTCGACAATGGGTGCCTATTAACTAATTACCATACATTAAATATAATTGTTAAATATTGCAAGATGGTGAACAATACTCGAGAATAGCTAGAGAATAGAAATAGCTCGAGAATAAGGTTGGTGCAAACGACCGTTAGTGTAGGCTTCTACGTTTGCCCATGTCTGCATGTGATTGTAATTCAAGGTTAGCGTTGTGTCTTGACTGGCGATTCAGCCGTAGAACATTTTACTAGGCAGCTGTCACATTGCAAAAGTTTCTTGCAACACTCTTTCATACTGTCCAAATGCTTTAACACGATGGCTGTGGCAGAGCGACACTGCGGCTGACCTTGAAATGCAATTTTTGAAGCTAATACACTATTATGTACGTAATTTTCAAAGTTCTTAATCACGAATTGGCCGGTAAAGTTGCCAATGTGCAAGTGTACATAGGTCAACACGTGAAGTAGACAATTGTTTTTGACCAGGACTATAGCTCCAGTAATAGCTAGGTAAACTAAAGGCCTTATAAAGTTTTATCACTGGAACGTTTTTAACCATTAGTGCTGACATTGCTGGCTACAAAGTGGATTAAGACTGCGAGTGGTCATGTTTAGTTGTAAACGATGGCTTTAAAAAATTTCACGCCGCGTTTTATACACGAAGAATATCCTCAGCAGTGAAAGCATGTCGCAACGAAATCTATCAAAATTAATTTAACCCTACTCGCAAACCGTACTTGTACACTACGCAGTTGATTTACACCAGCAGTTGATCTTAATATGCAATATGGAATATGGATGTGGTCACTTTTCGGCTGAACGGATATATATGTACACACACACATACACACATATATATACTTGCGGCATACGGGTACGGCTCAGAGTATGAATTTAGACGGTAGACAAGAAAGAAAAGCACAACTATATTTAGTGATAAATTTAGCAAGGAGCTGCTGTGTGAAAAACAGAATCTTCAACATGCAATGCAAACCATAACTAGAAAACCAGTTGCTCATCCTACGTTTTGTGTTAAACTCTATCACACTAGCAAGTTTGGCCTACGCCGTCTGCGAAATTGGCCAAATTAAAATATGTCGCAAACAACTGTGCGTGTAGTTTATATATTGCATAAGTTGGGCGTTTACACAAGTGATGGCATCAATAACTGAGCTGGTATGAGATCAAACTTGCATTGCCGAGCATATCAGAGGTGCTCTTTCAGAGGCGCAGTAAATGCAGCGAGAAGAGGGTGGCTAATGACGTTAACTTAGCCGAGAAAGGGTCGGGAAGTTGGGGTGGTCGAAAATTCAAGACAGTCAATTAGGTACGCATGTACTATGTATTTGTGACTGAGAGACTAGAATCATTTTGGACAATTGTAGTGCCAAGTAATGAGTAGAGAAAAGTTCAAAGCTACATACTGACACTTTTGTTCCTTTAAGATAATTATTGTTTTCGTTTGAAATTACTGCTCACAGCGTTAAACGTTGAAGAGCGGACCGCATAGCCATTATGTTTGTTGTGTATTTTCAGTTTGAGAGCTGCCTGTCGATTTTTAGCTGCGTATATGTAAGAAAATCAATAATCGATCTAGAGTGTTGTAGTAATGTATGTAGTTTTTCAGCCTCGGCACCGTAATGTTTAATCATCAGTATATAACTAATGGATATTCAACACATATCAAGTTCACCTGTCAAATGCGTCAAAATAAAACAGGAAAAACGAGCCCCCTGATTGATACGGTTTCACCTACAGCAGTAGTACATAGTTTGTGTGTGTAGCTGCGAGCCAACTTATCAAACTTCTACAAGATGAAGTGGCCTTTTAGCAGCAGCAGCTTAAACAGCTTCGTCTTCAGGGTCTGATTTATCGAAGCAAAATGTTCGTCGTTGAAAATGTTCGTCGTTGAAAATTTTGGATTGGTCGAAACATTTTCAACGACGAACATAACACGTAATTATAGGACAAATGTTCGTCGTTGAAAAACAAATGTTCGTCGTGAAAAACAATTGTTCGTCGTTGACAAAGCAAATTTTCGTCGTTGAAAATGCTCGTCGTTGAAAAAACAAATGCTCGTCGTTGAAAAACAAATGTTCGTCGTTGAAAAACAAATGTTCGTCGTTGAAAAATTTTCAACGGCGAACATTTCAACGGATGTCTTGAGCTCCATTGAAATGTTCGTCGTTGAAAATTTTTTCAACGACGAGCTTTTGTCTTTTAGAACATAATAATGTTTTAAAAAACCAAAGCTCGTCGTTGAAAAATTTTTTAACGACGAACTTTCAACGACGAACATTTGTTTTTCAACGACGAACATTTGTTTTTCAACGACGAACATTTGTTTTTCAACGACGAACATTTGTTTTCCAACGACGAACATTTGCTTTTTCAACGACGAACATTTTCAACGACGAACATTTTGTTTCGATAAATCGGGCCCTGAACGAACGACAACTTCAGCTGCAGGAAGAGGAAAATGAACGTAAAGTAAGCAAAACGTAAAAAGGTTTACTTCAAAAATAACAGCTTGCGGACATCGACGAAAGAAAAATAAACAAATCAAAGGATACAAAACTGGAAATAATGAATAAACAGAAAACAAAAGCAAATAAACACTTGCATAAGTTTTATCATAAAAATTTGTATAACCTTAAAAATCGCATTAGAGATTCCGAATTCAACTTTAATCTTATACAAAAATCAGCTACAGATTTTGCTGCAACAACCTCCTCAGGGAGTGAATTCCAAGGCTGAACAACCCGAACAAAAAAGGAGAACTTACAGATATCTAAACGACACTTTCGAGCTTCCATTTTTAAACTATGACCTTTGGTTCAATTTAACTGCTTAAGGGGGTAGTGTCGCGAAAGCAGTTTTGATCATAGGTTGCAAAAAGAGATCTTTTTGCTTTGAACCTGTACGTTCACATAGAAACTAGTTCAATGCTATACTGTGTTAAATAAGTACTGCCATACAGTAGACAACCAATATCTACCAATATCTTGAACCAATCACCGATTGTAAGCCAGACATCACACAATAAGGACATGAAAACTCAAAAAATTCAACCAGATATCAGATTGGCCAGCTTGTGAAGCACACATAACGTGTCGACGCACAGTTTTTTGCCACAAATAAGAAAAAAAGAAAAATGAAGGTTCGTTTTTCTTTTGATTTTAAAATAAGCGTCTAAATTTTTCACAATTTATCATTATTGCTGTGAGTACTTCACTGTTTACGCACAGTTTCACAGTTCAAACAGGTATTACTCCGCAACCACTCAAGCAATTTGCACTATATTTTGTGTGCATAAACTACAACATATGTCCTTTTAGTCTATGTAAACAAACTAAACAAATAAGTTGATAATTGTGACGAAAAAATCGAATGTGAATAGGTTTTTAAAACGTCATTTTTCCGACTTTGCGACCTCACTGCAAACAGTATACTGCATCAATTTTGATGAAACTTGGCGAAAATACTTGCCTCAACATATATTTTCAAAATATATAAAGAATGATGTTTTAATTTTTTCTAAAAATGTTTTACAGTTACGCAAAATCGACTGCTTTCGCGACACTACCCCCTTAAATGAAAAAACTTCAAATGGGTTTAAAATCGTTAAACAGTGTGCTATCTTAAATGTTAGAACCAGATGTCGGAAAAATCTCCTGTATTCTAACGAACGCAATCCCAAAATAGCACATCTATTAGCATAATCCAAATCCCTCAAGTCAACAAACTGTCTAGTGAATCATCAAAAACGCAAACTGATTATGGGGGAATTGAACCCTCTGTGCTCTCATGTTGGGTTTTAACCCATTTGATTCAGATAATCAGTGGGTCGACGCCCGACGGTCGGGATCGCAGAGTTGGACCAGTTTTGTTTACGTGTGACTTTTATATGTCCTTATTAATGCCTCTCGATTATTAAACTAATTATCGGTTTGTGTGTATTTTACTTAATAAGCTCTGACAGAGCCGGTTAGTCGCCTACGCGTTCGTTACACCTGGCGCTGCGAGTAGGGTGTGTAGCCCTCCTGAAAACGACCTGACCGCGTGGTGCCTTTTGACCCTTTTAATTGTTACTTTCACAGTCCCTCGCTTCAATACCCTTTTCCTTTGTCCCCATTTGGTCTTTCCTATCTTGTCCATCCGGCCTTCTGTTTCCATACCAGTTCCCCTTGCACTTGCCTGAAGTTCCAGATTCCCGGCTTACCTTTTGCGTGCAGTCCATACCGGCAGCCAACTCTCAGCTGATTCTCGCCTGCTTGTTTCGCCTCAAGAACACAAATAACGGTAATAGTTGTGCCTTTAAGAAAGTCCATGTCACTGAATGCACGTTAAACTTTAAGTTTGTACGTACCCTTAATTTATTGTATAATTGTGTGTTGTATAGATTGTGTGACATTCAAGTCGCATGTGTAATGGCTGAAGGCAATACGCCAGAACGTAGTTCAGGTTTTGGTATATCACCAGGTGCGTTCTATGGTAGACCTGGGGATCGGTTTGACTCATGGCACCGAAGTTTTGAACGATACATAAATGCAAATCGTGTCACTAGCAATGAAAGGAAGTGTGCTATATTGCCGGCATACCTGAAAGGTGCGGCAGAAATAGCGTATAGCACACTTCCTCAAGAGGTAAAAGGAGACTATTTTCAGTTGGTTGACACTTTGAGGCAACAGTTTTCAACCCAATATTTGTCAAATTTAGCGACTGAAATTTTAATTAACCGCAGACAACGAGAAAAAGAGCCCGTGAGCGAGTACGCGTTCGACATTCAAAAACTAGTTGGTGACGCATTTTCTGAAATGAGTGCGGAAGCGCAGGAAACACTCAAGCGCAAACATTTTTTGCATGGTTTGCTTCCGCGCTTATTTCAGGCAGCGACATCCGTATCGGAACCTGACTCTTTTGATGATGCTGTTTTAAAAGCACGTCGACAAGAGGCGCGGGAGCATTTGATGCACAACAATGCCCCCTGGTTGAACCGTAATTATGCTAGTTACGGTATTAATTCTAGAGTCACCCAGGATAGGTTTAGCCGCAACACCCAAAGTAACCAAATTCACGGGGGACCCCGTCAAAATTTTGCCACTGGTTCGGTGGCTGCGGTGGCCACACAGGCTGCCGCTCAGGCTGCTGTGCCCATAAGGCGGAGCCCTTACGTTATGTCGCAGTGATTTGGATCTGTTGGAAAAACGAATTAATCAGCTTTTTGAGCAAACTGTGAAAAGAATACAACCTGATTTTGAATGAACCCAAACCTCGGTTCCTCCCAAACCTCTTGTGCCCGGTTTTAAAGGAGGATACCGTTGGACCGAAACAGGTCGCCCTATTTGTCATAATTGTAAGGAACCGGGGCATTACCGTGCGGACTGTCCGCGCAGTGGAACATGGGATCGAGGGTTTTTGGGGAAACCTTCCAGATCCCCACCACCGGGATCTATGTTGTAACCCCGGCTATGACCAAGGGGAAACTGAGGACGGACGTAGCCGTCGTGCTAACTTTGAAACGTCCAACGATGTTTCGTCGGGTAACTTGCCGGAAACTGAATTTAGTCCTTACTGTCATGGTAATGGTGTTCGTTCCTGTCCCAATGCTGTGGCATACGTTGGTTCTAATCCACTGGTTCAGGAGGAAAACCATACTTCAAGCGATTTCAAGGCAGATTTAGAAATTGAAACTTTGCGTGAGCAGAATGCGCGTTTACTGGAGCGCCAAAATTTGCAGGTCTCGCTAACTACGTATGTCCCGCGTTCGCAGAATCAGATCGCCGATAAAAATTGTGATGCTGACACTTCCAACCTTGTGTCCGACAGTAGCAATGCGCAGACTCAGTGTGACTGGCGTATACCAGCCGATTCCAACAAACCAGGACACTACATGGAGTCCAGACGCATGCCTCGGAACTGTTTGCTTAACATCCTAAAAAATTTGTTTTGGCTCTGTTTTCTTTTGGCGTCGCGAGGCTCAAAAAGTGTCCGCCAATGAATACATTTTGGCGGGGGAGCTGAGGCGCATTGGAACTGTCGTACACAGTGGGGTTGGAGTAGTCCTAGAGCCACACGGTCTAATATTGAGCCCCTCAGAAGTGCGATAATTTCCTATTGTTTTGCATACTAACATTACTAATCTCATTGGACAACGCATTCGGCCCGATGGTGACTACAGAACTAACCAGCATTGTCATCTGCACCAGGTTTTTGTACAAATTCAAGAAGCATATCAGGCCACTACCAGGGCATATGACGGTCTTCTAGACACAAACTATTATACAACACTGCTTCGCCGAATTTGTGCTAAAAATCCACAGTTCTGTCATGCGCCCCCAAGACGTCATCCTAGACAACTTGGGTTGTTAGCTGCAGGAATCATAGGACTTGGCGGCGCTGGCTTGGGTATAGCAAACAGCCTTTATTTAGGTAAACTGTCTGGGCAAGTGAATGCCCTTCATACTGCAGTTGATTTGTTGCAGACTCAAGCGCACTTAAGGAGTAGGGCACTGCAAGAAATAACAGTTGCGGATCAAAAATTGTTTTCATTTGTGCATCATTCAGTTGAGGATTTGCATGCATCGTTAGAAAAGCTAGATTGTGCCACAATGCAGAATATAGATGATGTTAGGGCTGCAATTACAACGCATGTGACTCCAACTACCCTATTAAACTTGATCAATGCTGTTGTAACTTCTGCTACCACATCCAAGTTATCTCCGACGTTAATGACAGTGTCTAAGACTCACGAAATGCTAAAACTTGCTCCTGGTTTTGATAATAGTTTGATTTTGCAAGAACCTTCGTTGATGTACCAGTTAGCTACGGTGTATCCTGTTAGAGTTGATTTACAATCCTTAACTTTTTCATTTTTGCTGGAAGTTCCTGTTATTACGGTTCAAGGAGTCTCCCCTATGTATAAGGTTCATAACGTGGGGTGGCAAATGAGTCCGGGTAAAGAGACAAAACTTAACCTACCGCAGGTTCTAATGCCATCGAGACCAGATGCCCGTTTTGCGTATTCTAGTGTAAGCGACCAGTTGTGCCAAAAATTTCCAGGTCTTTGGCTGTGCCCAAAAGACGCAATAGTACCTAGTCAAGATTTAAGCAACTGCATGCAGGAACTCAGTGATTTTAAGAAAATAAATTACACCAAGAGTACATAATAGCTTCTCACTCTATATAGAAGAGCTTCTCTTCTATATAGAGTGAGACGCTATTATGTACTCTTGATTACACTATAGTCTGACCAAAAAGTGTATGTACGGAACTTCATTGCTTCATAGCAGCTCAGTCGTTTGAGGTAACCCCCATAATGTATATATCATTCGAAAGCATTTTTGATGGAGATTTTGATGAATTTGAAATATTTGAAAAAATTTTGAGTCAAAATTTTTAATTCAAATAAAATCGATTTTTCTCGCCTATTTACAGGAAACCTAATGTGTTATATATCACTCGATAGCCCGTTCCATTCTGCGTCTAACGATATATAAAACATAACTATAGCGTGCACCTGTCAAAAATTATCGATTTTTTTTATTTTTGATTTTTCCATTGAAAAAGTCATTTTTGGCCCGTTTTATTCGCTGTAACTCAGCAAATACTCAACCAAATCTGACAAATTTTGCATCAATAGACGCGCTGTAACCTCACGCAGTCTGTGAAAGTAACAAAATTTCAAAATTTGATACTAAATTTTTCAATATTTGTCAGGTTTACAGTCATTTTTCAGGAATTTTAGTTCAATATTAGTTAAAATAATTAGTACCACATTAAAGTTCAGTTCTTTAGCTTTCATTTGATACTAAAAACGTGTGCTTTTGATTGGATTGAACAACGTTATGTAGCAAAAAGATATAGCTGTTTTCATTACTTGTCAAAAATTAGTGCTTGATGAGCATGTCATGTGCATGCATTCAAACATTCTACACGCTGATATGCGTGTATAAATTTTTGTGGGCGCACACATATTCTGTGAATATCGATTTATTTTTTGCATAACTTTGCTCAAACCAATCAAAAGCACATGTTTTTAGTATCAAATGAAAGCTAAAGAACTGAACTTTAACGTGGTACTAATTATTTTAACTAATCTTGAACTAAAATTGCTGAAAATGCTGAAAAATGACTGTAAAACTGACAAATATTGAAAAATTTAGTATCAAATTTTGAAATTTTATTACTTACACAGACTGAGTGAGGTTACAGCGCGTCTATTGATGCAAATGATACATTATCGAATGATATATAATACATTAGGTTTCCTGTAAATAGGCGAGAAAAATCGATTTTATTTGAATTAAAAATTTTGACTCAAAATTTTTTCAAATATTTCAAATTCATCAAAATCTCCATCAAAAATGCTTTCGAAAGATATATACATTATGGGGGTCACCTCAAACGACTAAGCTGCTATGAAGCAATGAAGTTCCGTACATACACCTTTTGGTCAGACTATAGGTGCACGCATTCTTTTGTACGCCGATCCGTAAATCAAACCATTGTCGAAGTTACGACTAGTGGAATTTTGTTAAGGACGAATGAATCATCTATAGTTGTGTCGGATACGGAAGTTGTTGCACATCGGGTAATGGGGTCAAGGTTGCATTTGCCATCTCATCATGTGATGTGGCTGTCGCACCAAGACTACACAATTGTCTCAGTAGGCAATCAGATGATCACAAACACCTTACGTGAAACACAGGAATTCACCACTATTGTAGGCCGAACTGATCCCGTAGAATTGATGTCATTTGGAGGAATACCCCCAACGGACTGGACGGATGTAAACACGGTCAAAGAGAATTTAGCGGCTGCTGAGGAAGCAACGAGGGCTGCGGTTCGCCGAGAAACTGACTTTTATAGTTTAGGATTGCCTAATAGGACACACATAGGTTTCCTGTATTTCTGTGTAGCTCTATTAGTAGGAATTATAGGAATATTTGTTTTCCTTTTCTGCTACAAATGGAAAACGTTAAGCAGGGTCCACCATAGTAGGGTTCGTTTTCGTCGGCCACCTGCTTCGAGCGGTGATCTTGTACCAACACAAGGGGAACGGACCAGCCAACACAGTAGTGATTCCGAATCGGTTGCTCTTGAACCAGTCATACGACATAGACGAGATTCATACATTATGAGAAATAGACGATCAAGATCAAGCGATGTTCCGCGTCACTATATAAGGAAGTGGAAGAGGTTACCAAAAGAACTGTGTAATCGAGGAGTCACTTCTAGTTCTTCCTCTATTGATAACCACTACCTGTGTTTTCGCCTTAGCCGACTTACTAAGTTGATCTACTTTAGTGGCGTTGTGGCAAATATCCCTGACAGCAAATATCCTGGGGTATCGCCATCATCTGACACATTCTCGGCGAGTCTGTATGCTGGAGCCATATCCTGCCCTAGAAGTAATGGTCATTGTCCAAGGGATCAGCATACCAGCACTATTAGACACGGGCGCAGCCATAACTTTACTAACCGACACCGTTTATCGTAAGCATCTAAGTGGATTGCCATTTTTGCGCTTAACGCCATCTACTGCCCCATCTATAAGTTCTCTTACAGGACATAACTTACATCTTTCGGGCATGATTCAACCAGAATTCCAATTTGGTGACCTAAAAATTAAACATCCTTGTTATATTATACACTCAGCTCCAACATCATGCATTTTGGGTTCTGACTTACTTTCCAAGCTTAAAAACGTGTCCATAAATTTTGTTACTGGAATAGTTCGCTTTGGTTCCGTTAGAAGCCACGGCCTGAAGCTAGTTAAGCCAATGGTTTGTTCCTTACGAGCATCCGAAGATATTAGAATTCCGTCTAGATCAGAAGTAGTCTTTTTCTGCGAAACTCATTCGGAAATTTCTGATTATGTAACATCCAAACCTGAGTATTTGACTTTTGAACCCGGAAAACCGAAAAGAGAGTTGATGATAGCTCGAATATTAGTCGACGGTGCGCAACCTGTGATACCGATTCGCGTTTTGAATCCTACCCTCAAAGACATTGTTGTGAAGATGAATGTCTTCTTAGGTAAGCTAGAACGACTGAAACCAGGCGAGGGAGTTTACTGTAGTGTAATCAAACGGGCAAGAAAGGTACAGAGACTGTTCCACTCCCACCTTGTCGCAGCTGTGTCAACCGAGCAGGAACAAAGCCAAACACCAGATGTTCTTTTTAATGATGACCTTTCCGAAGAGCAACTGCGTAAGGCAAGGTTCTTATTAACCCAATATTATGACGTATTTGCTAAGTCAGACAGAGATCTGGGACGGACAAATGTTTTGTCGCATAACATCAACGTTGGAGACTCTGCTCCGCTCAGACAACGACCCTATCGCCTGCCACTTATTAAACGAACTTCTGTTGAGGCTCATATAAATTGATTAAAAGAGGACGGTTTAATCAGGGAAAGTCGATCACCTTACAGCAGTCCGATAGTACTAGTCAGCAAAAAGGACGGCAGTGACAGGTTTTGTGTAGACTATAGGAAACTAAATGCGCTGACTAAAAAGGACGTTTACCCACTGCCTAGAATAGATGACGCATTGGAAGCGTTAGGAAAGAATAATGGCTAATTTTCTACACTTGATTTGAACTCCGGTTTTTGGCAAGTTCCATTAGACGAAGCAGACAGTGAAAAAACTGCATTCACTACTCATTTAGGTTTGTTTGAATTTCTAGTTCTTTCGATGGGTTTGACCAATGCACCACCAACGTTTCAGAGACTGATGGATATAGTTCTATCAGGTCTACAGTGGGATAGTTGTCTCGTGTATTTGGACGATGTGATTGTGTTTTCACCAACATTTGACCAGCACATAAATGATTTAAGTCAAGTTTTTGAGCGTTTACGTGAATCGAATTTAAAACTAAAACCACGCAAATGTCAATTGTTTAGGCAAAGAGTGAATTTTTAGGTCACGTGGTTTCCAAAAATGGCATCGAAACTGATCCGGAAAAAATAAGATCAATAGTGGAATTTCCGCACCCCAAAAGCCAGACCAATGTCCGCGAATTTCTGGGCTTAGCAGGCTATTACCGAAAATTTATTAAAGGTTTTGCGTCGATAGCTAGACCATTACATGTTCTCAGTGGGAAAAATTCCAAGTTTGTCTGGACCGAGAGCTGCGATATTGCATTTCGGTAACTAAAAATTGCTCTAGCGAAACCACCAGTCCTCCGATTCCCCGATACCTCGATCGCATTTATAGTTCACACAGATGCGTCAAGAATAGGACTTGGGGCTGTTCTGTCACAAAAAGACGATAAAGTCGAAAGGCCAGTAGTCTATAGCAGTCGGGTTTTAAGGAAAGGTGAGAATAATTATCCGATAACCGAATTGGAAGCTTTAGCTGTAGTGTGGGGGGTAAAAACCTTTCATCATTATATATACATATGGCTACAAGTTTGTCATAGTTACTGACCATGCAGCCCTTAAATGGCTTTTAACAAAAGAACATGAATCCGACAGACTACGTCGATGGTCTTTGAAGTTGTCTGTTTACCAATTTGAGATAATCCGCTCGGGCAAACAACACATGAATGCCGACGCCCTCTCACGTAACCCTAGGCCTACTGTAGCTTTAGTTACGGTAAATGATACATTACAAGCTATGCAGCGGGCCGATGAAACATTTTAACCTATCATAGAATATCTAGAGCTTCAGAAACTCCCAGAAGATATGGTTGTGGCTAGACAAATAGTGGCTAAGGCTGATACGTATTTAATGGAAAATAATGTATTATATCACGTACATCATGGTCCTCGAGCCAGTGACATTTGGCAACAGATTGCGTTACCGACAAATCTGCGAGAGGCTGTCATAAAGGAAAACCATGCCAGCTCCTTAGCTGGTCATCAAGGATTTAAGCGCACATATCGTAGGATACAGGAGGGTTACTTTTGGCCCGGTATGTTCAGTCAAGTGAAACAATGGTGTGAACAATGTGTACCTTGTCAGCAGCGCAGACTCCCGATACCAAAGTTTAAAGAACAGCTTCATCCAATGCCAGTAGTTGGACCTTTTCATAGGTTAGGGGTTGACGTGCTGGGCCCGTTGCCAATGTCATTGAAACAAAATGCCTACGTCATTGTTTTTGTGGACTATTTTACAAAGTGTACGGAGGCATTTGCTACACCTGATCAAACAGCAGTCACAGTTGCCAATGTCCTTTTTGAAAAAATAGTTTGTCGGCATGGCTCACCAGCAGAACTACTATCAGATCGAGGACCTTGTTTTCTCTCTGAAATACTGCAGGAACTGTGAGAAATAATGAAAATACGTAAAGTCTATACCACACCATATCATCCGCAGTGTAACGGACAAGTAGAAAGATTTAGTCATACTCTAGTTGACATGCTTGCAAAGCTCGTTAGTTACGATAACGAATGGGAAATGTACCTACAACCGAGCGTTTTTGCTTATAACACTTCTGTTCATGAGTCAACTGGCAACTCTCTATTTTATCTCGTCTATGGACGAGACCCTAGACTGCCGTCAACAAAATTTGACCCGACAAGTGTCACTTTTTCTAATACTGACAATTATTTGACCACTATTACTGGTATTCTAGAAGAAGCATGGAACTTAGCTAAGCAAAATATTCAGAAAGCGCAGTCGAAGTATAGCAAATATTACAATAAGTCCTCTCGGCCACAAAATTTAAAAGTCGGGGATGTGGTAACCCTGAAAGTGAGCAGAAAAAAAAGTTAGGAGCGAAGTACCAGAACTTTTACAGAGTAATGCGCATTAGTGAACCCAATGTAGCAATAAGACTATTGAATGATGTTGACTCAGACGTCGTCATGGTTCATAAAAACAAAGTCCAGCTAGCACCATATCCTATAGTTCCTGCATTGATGCCCCATGGTTCGCGCTCAGAGGAATCTTTTGTTACTACTACTCGCGAATCGACTACTGACAACTCAGAGGAATCACATGACGCAAGCAATCAGCTGTCAAGTTTAGTACTGCCTGTTGTATTTTACTTTATTATTATTTTTCATTAATCTTACTTATTATTTATTTCTAAATAAGCTACTGTTATGGTTTCAATTGGCTAAAAAAAATTTTGCCTAAACTTAGCGATTCTACACATTACGAAGGCATCATTTTTTTAATTTTAACTTGCCATTGTCCAACGAATCTACTTCACAGGGACAAACGGGTCCGATGCATGTGGTGTGGCAGGAAGTGGATGAAGGCAACTATTTTGTATAAATTCCAACGAATAAATAATGCACCAAAGTTTCAGGCATTACTAACGAATGGAATGCGAAAACTAACGTTTCGACATATATAATAGTAGCAGTATAAAGTAGACTTATGTTATTTTGTATGGCTTTTTCATGCGACACCTGCTTCACCATGTAAAGTTGTTCAGTTACGTAGAATAATAATTTTCAAGCTATAAAATTTTATCACATTTATTTAACCACGTTTCCCTAACGTTCTATTGTGTATTTTTGTACTTCTTAGCCAATTTGAGTTTCACTTCTATTTAGATAAACATAAGCAGCATTTTTAATCAAACAGCCAGTAAGCTCTTTATTTTCAAGTTATTTTCAAGTAGCTTTTATTTACAGAAAATCACCTGAGATGCCGCCAAGCAAACATTGCCGAAGTTCCAGATGTTCCATAATTGCCTTCCAGGGGAAGAATGACTTTCTCTCGAACTTCTACCCAGCTCAAATAAAATGCTTCGGTCGAACATTTTCTTCAGCTGAGCAACTCTATCAGTACACTAAGACATTTTTATTTGAGGATGATGATACAGCTGCTAGAATAGTTGTTGCTGCAGGAGATGCTGCTTCATGCAAGAAAATAAGCAAAGCAACTCGGTTTTGTAAGGCAAAATGGGACGAACTTAAACTATACGTCATGGAGGCAGTCGTCAGGGCCAAATTTTCTCAAAACTCTGAGCTTAAGGCGAAATTGCTAGAAACTGGAGACTCTGTTTTAGCAGAAGCTACGACAGATAGTTACTGGGCTGCGGGCATGCGCCGAATCGGCATGCATTCGAAATCGAATCTCTTCGCCAGCCAACGTTTCAAGGTCAAAATCAATTGGGTAAACTATTGGTGTGGCTTCGTCATGAGCTTCGGTGTCCGGCAACTTTTCCAAAAGTTTTGCTGGCAATGGACTCGCAAGGCCGTAATCTGCCGGCAAGTGATTCAATCATTAAGGTTGTCATTAAGGTGCAAATGCTTTTCAAGCTAGCAAGAATATTGAATCGGCAAGAGCACCAACACTGTCACTGGGGGGACCAATAACCTACCCTTAGATCATAAAACTCCTTTGTTGGAACCAAGTGGTGCTGTTTTAGGGGATCGATTGTTTCACTAGTGAGCACCACACCACACACCTTCTGGTTGGCGAAATACTCCCCCGGTATGATACGTATGTCATGGCTCGCGCCCAACATGAACCTCAAATACAGTTCGTCATAAAATCAGTGAACCGGCTCTTGCAAAACTACTTGCTGGAAAATAGCAGTGCTTCTTGTTTACGGCTACACGGAGCGTTTGAGCAAAAATTTTTGTTCAAAACTAATCATAGATCCTGGTCAGGGCTAGATCTGCATATAAACAATCACGGATGCCATGTGATGCTCTCTGCTATTCGCACGGCTTGTATGCTATAAATTAGGCTACATTTTTTTTTAAAATTTTGCTAAATCGTTGCAATTCCAAACTGTTTTTATTCTTTTTGCTAATTTTTGTTAACTTCAAACTGACCCTCAGCCACTGTTATATCAAGTATATACAATTCACATGTTTAATTGTACTGATACAAACTAGGGCAACCAGGCTCATTCTGTTTGTACCAGTACCATTTTTATCAATCTCATTTGTTATTTCTGTTATAACATTACAATGTTTGTTTGTTTATAAAGTTTGTTAATTTTAACACTATACTCAATTGTTAATCGTATTCTTGTTATACATACATTGTGCATCGGTTATAAAAGCGTCACTTCGGTTGCTTTACAACGATAGAAATTCTATTCATTAGCAAACTTCAGCCCTTAGTCCTGCTATTTCAGTTAATCGTTGAAAACGCATTTTAGGTGCGAGGGCGCACCTTTTTTAAAAGGAGGGGGAAGGTGTAAACAGGTGCCAACTGCCAGGTCCCACTTATGTAAAATGGATATCAAAATTATGTAAAATCATCTCATAATTGGGCTACCGACCCAGGTATAAATTGTTTACATTAACTTTTCTAATTGTCGGATTCAATTCGGGTTAAAGTACAGTCGGTTTCAAATGAAAATAGATTCTAGGCGTCGGGATTAGTGATGGCATCCGACGCGTCGGGTGATGTCATCCGACGCGTCGGGTGATGACATCCGACGCGTCGGGTGATGTCATCCGACGCCCTCGGTTATGCAATCCG
Source organism: Trissonchulus sp. WLG1_4 (assembly GCA_030248245.1). Classification (NCBI taxonomy): domain Eukaryota; kingdom Metazoa; phylum Nematoda; class Enoplea; order Enoplida; family Ironidae; genus Trissonchulus; species Trissonchulus sp. WLG1_4. The sequence goes on from JASANF010015825.1 coordinate 26,710, forward strand.
ACGCCTAGAGTTTTGCCAGCCAGTGATTAATTAGCTGTCAAAATTCAGGCCTAAAGTTTTGAATAGGGGTGGCTTCTTCAGTGCAAATTATGAATGCTACCTTATTTTATTGTTTAGTTTCTTTAACTAATAAAAATCAGAATTCAGTTGATAAAATTACCTTATATTTCAAGAAAACAGCTATTAATCAACATATGAAAATAAACTATAAAAATTTCGCATAACTCTTTGAGGAGTCACCCTCATAAATTTTTCCTGCAAGCTCTCCAATTTCCAACTCTATGATGCAATTTGACGCCCAGCCAGGCCCGTCGGATGATGTCATCCGACGGCCTCGGTGATGAAACCCGACGCGTCGGATGATGTCATCCGACGCGACGGATGATGTCACCCGACGCGACGGATGCTGCAATCCGACGCGTCGGATGATGAAATGGCGTCGGGCAAATCCATTTTCATTTGAAAATGACTGTACGATAGTTAGTTTATGTCGAATTTAGTTTACTTCCTGGGATTAGTTTTCAAACGCCAATTATAAATGATGCAGTTTATATAAGTTTATAAGTTTATAAACGACGAACATTTGTTTTTCAACGACGAACATTTGTTTTTCAACGACGAACATTTGTTTTCCAACGACGAACATTTGCTTTTTCAACGACGAACATTTTCAACGACGAACATTTTGTTTCGATAAATCGGGCCCTGAACGAACGACAACTTCAGCTGCAGGAAGAGGAAAATGAACGTAAAGTAAGCAAAACGTAAAAAGGTTTACTTCAAAAATAACAGCTTGCGGACATCGACGAAAGAAAAATAAACAAATCAAAGGATACAAAACTGGAAATAATGAATAAACAGAAAACAAAAGCAAATAAACACTTGCATAAGTTTTATCATAAAAATTTGTATAACCTTAAAAATCGCATTAGAGATTCCGAATTCAACTTTAATCTTATACAAAAATCAGCTACAGATTTTGCTGCAACAACCTCCTCAGGGAATGAATTCCAAGGCTGAACAACCCGAACAAAAAAGGAGAACTTACAGATATCTAAACGACACTTTCGAGCTTCCATTTTTAAACTATGACCTTTGGTTCAATTTAACTGCTTAAGGGGGTAGTGTCGCGAAAGCAGTTTTGATCATAGGTTGCAAAAAGAGATCTTTTTGCTTTGAACCTGTACGTTCACATAGAAACTAGTTCAATGCTATACTGTGTTAAATAAGTACTGCCATACAGTAGACAACCAATATCTACCAATATCTTGAACCAATCACCGATTGTAAGCCAGACATCACACAATAAGGACATGAAAACTCAAAAAATTCAACCAGATATCAGATTGGCCAGCTTGTGAAGCACACATAACGTGTCGACGCACAGTTTTTTGCCACAAATAAGAAAAAAGAAAAATGAAGGTTCGTTTTTCTTTTGATTTTAAAATAAGCGTCTAAATTTTTCACAATTTATCATTATTGCTGTGAGTACTTCACTGTTTACGCACAGTTTCACAGTTCAAACAGGTATTACTCCGCAACCACTCAAGCAATTTGCACTATATTTTGTGTGCATAAACTACAACATATGTCCTTTTAGTCTATGTAAACAAACTAAACAAATAAGTTGATAATTGTGACGAAAAAATCGAATGTGAATAGGTTTTTAAAACGTCATTTTTCCGACTTTGCGACCTCACTGCAAACAGTATACTGCATCAATTTTGATGAAACTTGGCGAAAATACTTGCCTCAACATATATTTTCAAAATATATAAAGAATGATGTTTTAATTTTTTCTAAAAATGTTTTACAGTTACGCAAAATCGACTGCTTTCGCGACACTACCCCCTTAAATGAAAAAACTTCAAATGGGTTTAAAATCGTTAAACAGTGTGCTATCTTAAATGTTACAACCAGATGTCGGAAAAATCTCCTGTATTCTAACGAACGCAATCCCAAAATAGCACATCTATTAGCATAATCCAAATCCCTCAAGTCAACAAACTGTCTAGTGAATCATCAAAAACGCAAACTGATTATGGGGGAATTGAACCCTCTGTGCTCTCATGTTGGGTTTTAACCCATTTGATTCAGATAATCAGTGGGTCGACGCCCGACGGTCGGGATCGCAGAGTTGGACCAGTTTTGTTTACGTGTGACTTTTATATGTCCTTATTAATCCTCTCGATTATTAAACTAATTATCGGTTTGTGTGTATTTTACTTAGTAAGCTCTGACAGAGCCGGTTAGTCGCCTATGCGTTCGTTACACTTGTCAGCCTTGCCTCGCAAGTCACAACAGTTTCCTTTAGAAGAAATAAACAAATAAACTATTCCTGAGATCGTAGTGTTCAAGAATAATAAGTACAATCCCAAACGTTTCATTGCTTGCAAACACTTCCGTTTCTGGAGTAAGACGCAGTGCAAACCCGGAGAGACCATTTGTTTAAAATGCTGAAGCCTGTAACTTTACTGTCATTTGAGATCCTCAGGACGAGGCTCTATAAACTCGCTTCATTTGCTGTGTAAGTAACGAGGCCGCCCTTTTAAGGTATAAGACGATGAACTTAACGATTTTTGCATGCGCTATTGAAATCGCCAATGAGATGGGGGACATAGAAAATTGCCAAAAGAACAGTTTATGGCAGAAAACACACCCCTGTACATAATAGTCCATGGCAGTAATTCCATGCACTCACAAAATGTGGTCGGCGAGATTTAAACTCCGACCCGCAGATTCAGAGTGAAAAATACTAACCACTAGACCACTAAGACCCGTGTATTAAAGCAGTTAACAACACCTAATGTGCGTTTACGAACTTCCTAGCTTTGGGTGACAAAATACGAATGTCACAAATAGGAACATGAGTGTTGACATTGGATAGAAGATAGTGCTGATATGCACTGATATCGGAGAATAGAAACATAATCATTTAAAAATTAATTGTAATTTTATGGTCCACATACGTAACATGCACGCTTGCATGACATCTTTAATCATCCCTTATGCTGCTGAAACATCTTGTTCATTACGTGTGATACGAGTCTACGTGTTACGAGTCTAATTTGAAAGATTCAACAGCCCGGTTAGCTCAGTTGGTAGTGATGCGTGCACTACAGAGCATCTGATTATTGATCAGAATGTCGGTGGTTCGATTCCGCCCCGGAGCTAGATGTTTTGCACTCTGCTATGTACGAGATCATGCTAGTTCCGTCGAATTGCATGATGTATGGCAGAACTGAGAGGACCCTGCCCTTCTAGTGTTAATTTACACTAGACATTCGACCTACCCAGATTAACGTAGGACTCTCAAATTCTGAATATAGTATATACGCGGCCCCTGAGGGGGCCGCGTAAAAAAATATCTCGTGGACGGAATCGAACCGTCTGTCTTCAGATTAGTAATCCAAAGCCCTGACGTCTGAACCAATCAGTTCGTACTGGTGGTTCTAAATAACTGACTGACTTTTGAATAATATTGTAACTGTGCATTAGACTCTTGCTTTCAGTAATACATAAAAACTCAGCAAACTTTACTACACGAAACTTTTTTCGACATAAGTTCTGAAATTATTGATTAACGAAATGTTTATCGATACGCCAAATCTTAATCAAGCTGAAACACAACAAGCGCGACTTGCGAGTAAGGTTAAGTTATTTTCGGATAGATTTTGGTGCGAGTTGCTTGCAGCGCTGAGGATATTCTTCGAATATAAAACGCGGCACCAAAATTTATCAAAGCTATATTTAAACGCCAACTGTCTCTCTTAAACATCAATTTCTGGCCAATTATGAGAGCATCAACAGTTGACAATGTTCAGTTCAGAAAAAAATATAAATCGTCAGCAACTTTAGTCGTATTTATACCCAAAACTCAGAGGTCCTGGTCAAAAAAATTGAGTCGAATTCAAGTAAATGTGTGACCTTGCACGTTGCGTCCGTAAATTATACGCCAAAGTCAAGTGCTAGACTATTAGAGTAAGCAAGTGCCTATCCCTTTGACGATGTTTGACGCTATCGATACTTTGGAAAACCAATTTAACTCTGTAGAATAGACACAAAATGGAGACTCCGAGTCTAGAAACCTAAATTCTCAGGTGCCCTATGAGTGACGTGAATTTTTTAGGCGAGTGACGTGCATACAAGATGATTTTTGGTCCCGAATCTTCATAGTATAATTTGCAAATAATCCAAAATCAAGAAAAGCTGCCTGCCGCTGGGTCCATAATTCCATACATGGGAGTCGAGGATATTATTTCAAGCAGGCTTTTTGAAATTCCGCGAACGCAGACGTCCGCTGCCGTGCCATAACATGATTGCCAACGCCACCTACAGCCACCCGTGACAACGACGCGCTAATATCCAGTCTACGAAACAATGTTCCAACAGGTTTCGTCGCAACATTACAGTGAGCGTACTTGGCTGTCGCTAACGGTGCGCCGTCGCTAACTACTTACGTACATGCAACACACACGATCTTACACACACACCCACACAAACTATGTAATTTAGTGACCTGCCAGCAGTTTTACAATAGAAGCGCATGCAATCATGGCAGGCGATTGCACTATAGTATATACGCGGCGGCTGAGGCATTAGCGTTGTCTTACGTTTGTATGCAATCGTAGAGCACCACCAGTTGTCATCCAGACTTTAGCGAAAAGTTCTCAAGTCGAATTGCACAGTTGGGAGTGTGTTAGACTTAAAATCTAAAGGTTCCCGGTTCGATCTCGGGTTTCGGCTAATTTTTTAAGCTCATGCTAATTTTGCTGTTTTTTAATCAGTTTGTCTTTTGAATTATATTTGTCGCCATATATATTCACTTTATATTATATATAAGCCACTTTATATTAACTAGTAACAAGAATGCATTTTACGGATTTAACCTTTTGCTAATATTCAACAGTTAGTCCTTCTGCTTATGAACGCAATGCTGGTTCCGAATTTAATGACTGCGTTTTGTTTCTTTAATGACTGCGTTTTGTTTCTTTTGAAATACCTTGACAGTTGAGTTGAGCAAACTCCTTACTCAGATGCAGCTCTTGATTTTTGAATTATTAATTATTGATTCAAGAATCAGTTTATTAACACAATTATTTGATGAAAAAAAGTACATACGTCCATCTTTTGCATAAACATTTTCTACTAAGATAATTAATTGCTGCACAACAGCTTTTAGCTGACCTAATGGTCAGCTTACTTGAAAGAAATTCTTAATACTTACTGAAGGTTTTGCCACAGATTGGGCTTGTTTGCACAGTGCCTACTCCAAACCTTCTTCATTCAGCTGCTATTCAGCAATTGAGCATATTCACTGATCAAATTTTGGAATCACAGTCATCCTACCAGGCACATAAAGTTTGCCAAGTGTCTAGTGACCCAATGCCCTTGCGCAAACTTCAAGTAGCATGCACGAAGCTTCTGTAAGGCTTCACTTGGAGCACCTTGCTAACCTCCTTTTACTCATTTACTTCCCTTTCACCAAGAGTGCATAATAAGTGATCTTATTGTGCACTTTTGCATTTACTAATTTTCACTTGTGAATTGATAGTCAATGTATTTACTTCATTGGTGTAACTTCTGCCTTTGGTTTGGCTTGTTAGGGAGTCGGTCCGAAGTGCGTGTTGTAAAGAGGTGTGTTTGTTTGCGTCGTGGAGTTCTATTACCCTATTTACGTTACTTATTCTCTGCCGCAAATGGCCCATATACCTTATCCGGTAACAAACGCGTGTAAGCGAAATCGAAATAACACTTTTTGTGCTATTGCGCTTTTTTATGCGCTATATGCGCTATTTGCGCTATGGAATTTGCTATATGCGCTATTTGCGCTATAGCGCTTTTTGGGAGTGCTATATGCGCTATTTGCGCTATATGCGCTATCGAAGGTGCTATATGCGCTGTTTGCGCTATAGCGCTTTTTGGGGGTGCTATATACGCTATTTGAGCTATATGCGCTATCGAAGGTGCTATATGCGCTAATTGCGCTATAGCGCTTTTTGGGAGTGCTATATGCGCTATTTGCGCTATAAGCGCTATGGAATTTGCTATATGCGCTATTTGCGCTATAGCGCTTTTTGGGAGTGCTATATGCGCTATTTGCGCGATAAGCGCTATGGAATTTGCTATATGCGCTATAGCGCTTTTTGGGAGTGCTATATGCGCTATTTGCGCGATAAGCGCTATGGAATTTGCTATATGCGCTATTTGCGCTATATGCGCTATCGAAGGTGCTATACGCGCTGTTTGCGCTATAGCGCTTTTTAGGGGTGCTATATACGCTATTTGAGTTATATGCGCTATCGAAGGTGCTATATGCGCTAATTGTGCTATAGCGCTTTTTGGGAGTGCTATATGCGCTATCGAAGGTGCTAGATGCGCTAATTGCGGTAAAGCGCTTTTTGGGAATGCGCTATTTCCGCTATAAGCGATATCGATGGTGCTATATGTGCTATTTTTTAATATGAAACTTTTACAAAAAAAGGGGGGATTTGAACCACTGATTTCTAGATTGCGAGCTTAACGGTCTACCAACTGGAACTGAGCAACGCTTGCCTAATGGTGTTTGTGTTAATTTCCCTTTAAATAGTGATGCTGATCTTAGATAGCGCTTATAGCACCTGAGGGTGCTATTGCGCTATTTAGGCCCTATTTTGTGCTATTAGCTAACTTATTGAAAAGTTTTGTACTTTTTAGCACGTATACAATCCCTCAATAAACAAAAAGAATTTTAAAAGTATTTTGAAACTTTTGTTTGTGTTCTGGACGTCGATACAAAAAGATATCTTTTTTGTAGGCTTAAAAATAGCGCTTATAGCACCTGAGAGTGCTATTTGCGCTATTTAGGCGATATTTTGTGCTAATTTATTGAACAGTTTTGTACTTTTTAGTAAGTGTACGGTCCCTCAATAAATTATAATAATTTTAAAATTATTTTTTATTTTTTGTTCATGTTCTGGTCGACGATATGAAAAAATGCGCTATTAAAGGTGCTATATGCGCTATTTGCGCTATAGCGCTTATTGGGAGTGCTATATGCGCTATTTGCGCTATAAGCGCTATCGACGGTGCTATATGTGCTATTTTTTTGGATATGGATGAAACTTCTACAGAAAAATGGCCAGGGGGGATTTGAACCACCCATTGCTAGATTGCTAGCTTAACGCTCTACCGACTGAGCTGGCCTATTGGTGTTTGTGTTAATTTCCTTTTAAATAGTGATGCTGATCTTGGATAGCGCTTATACCACCTGAGGGTGCTATTTGCGCAGCACGTATACGATCCCTCAATAAACGAAAAGAATTTGAAAAGTATTTTAAAACTTTTGTTTGTGTTCTGGACGTCGATATAAAAAAATAGTGCATAAATAGCGCATATAGCACAACGATAGCGCATCAAAGTGCTATAAGCGCTATTGTTTTCATAGGCTTAAAAATAGCGCTTATAGCACCTGAGGGTGCTAATTGCGCTATTTAGTCGCTATTTTGTGCTATTGGCTAATTTATTGAAAACTTTTGTATTTTTTAGTAAATCTCAATAAATTAGAACAATTTTAAAATTATTTTCAAATTTTTGTTTGTGTTCTAGTCGACGATATAAAAAAATAGCGCATATAGCAAAACGATAGCGCATCAAAGTGCTATAAGCGCTAATTTTTTAGGCTTAAAAAATAGCGCTTATAGCACTTGAGGGTGCTATTTGAGCTATGTAGGCGCTATTTTGTGCTATTGGTTACTTTATTGAAATTTTTTACTTTTTACTACGTATTCGATCCCTCAATAAAAAAACTAATTTTAAAATCATTTTTAAATTTTGGTGTGTCTTCTGGTTGATGATATGAAAAAATAGCGCATATAGCAAAACGATAGCGCATCAAAGTGCTATAGGCGCTATTTTTTGTAGGCTTAAAAAATAGCGCTCATAGCACCAGATGGTGCTATTTGCGCTATTTAGGCGTTTTGACGCCGCCTTAAACAGTTTCTTGTTCTTTTCTTGCTTAACAAGTAAGTTATATATGTTTTCTGGGTATTTCCTTTAATGATCTGTTTTTAGTAGAATATTAATATGCTGGAGAATATTTTATTTACTTAACGTTACGAGTATTTGGTATTACTAAAATTTAGAATTTGGAAGAGGGTGGGCGCCTACAGAATCTTTTTTTACCCTTCTAGGGTTTCGTTTTACGTAACCAATAAAACGAAGAATGGAAAGTCATGTTGGGTAATTGCCTACAATTTTGACTAATAGGAGCGAGGGATGGAAAGTCCTACAAACCCAAAAACTGGGAGGGAGGGGTGGTGTGGGCGCCTACTGAATCTTCTCACCCTTCTAGGCTTTTATTTTGTATAAAATTAAAATTTAAAAATAATAATTTTAAATTTTTTTATTGAGGGATCGTATACAAAGTAAAAAGTAGAAAAAATTTCAATATATTAGCCAATAGCACAAAATAGCGCCTAAATAGCGCAAATAGCAACCTTAGGTGCTATAAGCGCTATTTTCAAGCCTATAAAAAATAGCGCTCATAGCACTTTGATGCGCTATTGTTTTCCTATATGCGCTATTTTTCAATATCGTCTATCAAAACACAAACTAAAAGTTTGAAAGAATTTTAAACTTCTTAATTTTAACTGACAGATCTCATACGTGCTAAAAAGTAAAAAAGTTTTCAATAAAATATCCGATAGCACAAAATAGCACAAATAGAACCTCAGATTGTTTTTATTTTAGTCAAAATAGCGCCTCAAAAAATAGCGCTGTGCTGTTAAGCACTTTTATATTTTTCGGATTTTGAAATGTGCTATAATTTGCCAAAAAAGCGCTATATTTCGAAGCGCTATAGCCGCTATTTTGGGTGCTATATGCGCTATATATCGCATATATAGCGCAAATAGCGCAAATAGCGGGGAAGGGTGGGGGGGCATTTTTGAGCTGGACACTATAATAGCGCAAATAGCTTCTAGGGGTGGGGGGTAAAATCTCGTGCGCCGTGCACGCTTACACGCGACATCTACCCGTTATCTTGTGTTTGGCTAATCAATTCCTAAAATTTAGAGGAGTTCGCGCGTTATTTATGCCTACTTCTGTTCGGCCTACTTTTAGGCTTACTGTCAGGTAGCGTTTGTGATGACACAATTGCGTTTCGTTGTCCGTGCGCAAAGCTTCAGCGGCTGTGCGGTATGGTAAAATGGTAAACCGGGGGGTTGAACCTCCTCCCAGCGCCTCCTCCAGCTTCGGCTTGAGCCACTCGTAAGCGCCCTTTAACTACGGTGTTACAGGCTGATCTGAAATACCTTTTACTATGTTTCCGGGCAAAATTATTATTATTACTGAAAGTTGGCCATCTTATGCCAAACCTTAGGCCAAACGTTTCCAAATAATTCCAAGGCAGAACTGGGTTACCTCAAAAATTTCGACCTAGAAGTTCAGTCGGATGCGAGTTTATCTGTAAGCCGTAACCGGTTCCCTTCATAATTCAGGACGATCTAGCTGAAACTTGCAATGCCGTGACGAAACTTTGTTGAAAAATGAATGAAATTTTGTTGAAATTTTACTGAAAATTTTGTTGAAATTGTGACAAAAGTTTGTTGAAAAATTATTGAAATTACGTTGAATTTTAGTAGAAATTTCATGGAAAAATAACAGAAATTTTTCAAAAAATTGTTGAAAATTTGTTGACATTTTGTTGAAAAATAAATGAAATTTTGTTGAAATTTTACTGAAAATTTTGTTGAAAATGTGACGAAATTTTGTTGAAAATATAGTGAAATTACGTTGAATTTTAGTAGAATTTTCATCGAAATATAACAGAAATGTTGCAAAAAAATTGTTGAAAATTTGTTGAATTTTTGTTGAAAAAAAAAGAAATACAAAAGAAAATTTTTTCAAAAATATTTCAACAAAATATCATCAACTTTTCGCCGCATTGGGTTTCCTGTGAGTAGGTGCTGTATAATGCTCTCACACATACAAGGTTTTAATAATAAAAGATCATAACAAGGAACCGAATAAACTAAGGAGTTGCAGGGGTCTGGGGGAGGCAGCCCCCCAAAAAAGTTGAGAAATTTTTTAATTTTAGGCAAAATTTGGTCAATTGGAGGCGTATATACAGTACATTGCGTTCTTTTTGGACAAACGTTCGTCTTTTTGGACAAAGCTTCGTCTTTTAAGACAAAACTTGGTCCTTTTGGACAAACCTTCGTCTTTTTTTGGTAACGAAGCTTTGTCTTTTTGGACAAACGTTCGTCTTTTTGGACCAAGCTTCATCTTTTAGGACAAATCTTGGTCCTTTTGGACGAAGCTTCGTCTTTTTTGGTAACGAATGTTCGTTACCAGTAACGAATTGGAAACTTTTTTTGCAATGTACTGTATTGGAAATTTTTGAAATTTTCTTATGAGTTGAACAAAAGGGGGGGTTCGGCCCTTGGCTCCCAGGAGGGGCCAAAAACGCTGAGGGGGGGCCAAAATCGCTGAGGGGGGGCCCGGGCCCCCTGGGCCCCCCCCCTGGCTACGCAACTGATTGAGAAACCTGCTACAATTGTATATATTCAATCAGTACACAAGAAAACCATTTGTTCAAAACTAGTCCAAAACTAGTTCAAAACGCTGTCAATTTTGGACTAGTTTTGAACGTGCACATTTTGTTCAAAACCAGTTCAAAAGTTTTTGAACTCGTTTTGAACAAATTCAACAGCCAGCGTACAGATTTTAGACTCATTTTGAACGTTCAAAACGGGTTCAAAATTAGTTTAAAATGTTTTAGACTATTTTTGAACTAATTTTGAACATTTTTTCTAGCTGCTGCATTAGCGTTCTATGTTTCCTTTATTGTAATTTTTTAATTGTAATTCCGTTTTTGTAATTTTCGGAGGTTTGAGCTCCAATTTTACGTTCGACGCTGCAGCGGTGGAAAATATGCATGTTTTTGACCGAAAAAATAGTAATATTTGTCGTTCTTTGAGTTAATATCGCAATTAAGTGCACTGGCCCTTAATTTTTCAACTTCAACGTTATAGTTTCCTCTTACTAAATACTGGCATATTTTTAGTGGGGGGGCTGGGGGGGCGCCCCCACCATTTGGTCGGTACCTTACCCCCTTTTTGGGCCCCCCCCCCCCCCTTTGGAGCCCCCCCGTTATGATCGCGCCCCCCCCCCCAATTTTGAGCCCCCCATTTCAGTTGGGGTGCCCCCCCATATCCCAAAATTTATTTCCGGAAGGACGTTTTAGCGAATTTTTACCTGTAGGGATATTAGCGTAGCTATAATAATGTATGAAAACGTATGTAACGTATAATAACCATTTTTTCGTGTAAAAATACTGTTTTATCGTGAAATTGGTGCCCCCCCCCCCCATTTTGGTCGACGCCCCCCCATCCAATTTTGTCTAAAAATATGCCAGAAATATACTTATATATTACTTATTTTATGTTATTAAAGGAGTTTATACAATTGATGAATACTTTATCTGTCAATTTTTGTTTGATCGTTTAAACCCAGCAATGCATTTATATTTTTGTAACAATGGTGCGTTCGTGTCCATTATGTGCAAAACGAATTAATACGTCCTAGCCTGCGGGGCACACAGGAGCATACGTGGGAAGCTACCGAATTCTGGGGGGGGGGTGAGCCACCGGGGAAGGGGGGAGGGGTGCGGAGCAACTTTTCTGGCTATTTTTGCTTCGTGAGCAACCAATTTCGCTTCGTGAGTCACTAATTATTGCTTCGTGAGCTACCTTCAAAACATTCTGGGGGGGGAGGTGACGGACCTGTCTGGGGGGGGGTAAATATGCCTTCTGGGGGGTGACCCCCCCCACGGCCATCTAGGCACAGGAGACAGAAAAAACTTCGAAAAATGACTGAAAAATTGCCGAAAAATGTTCTACTTCTTCTCATTTCCTTTTTTTTGTTAAATTTCCTTCAGTGAACTTTCTTACCATGTAACACATTTCAAACATGTATTTATATTTAACGTATGTATCTACATCATTTTAGCAACTTTTCCTTTACATTCTTATTCGTTCATTTTCTTAATGTAGTCCAATTTTTCAGCTCTTTAGAATAAGTATATTTAAGCAGCGTTTCCATCTTTCCATTCTTTTTTCGCTTAACTGTTCCACATCGTTCTTCTACATTTTGTAACTTTTCTAGAATTTTTCAGACAAATTTTTGCTCCAACTCTAATTTTTTACCGGTTCTCATGATCACTTTGCCATTTCTGCAGGATATATACATGTACATGGTCTTAAGTCTGGTAACCATTCAGCGGGCGAGAGGAGGGTGGGAATTATTTTTGCCCATAAAATTTTAATAAAAATATAACTTCTAACTTAGCCTATTTGAAAGAGCGATCAATTTTGACCCCCCTTAGGTTCGGGCGATATAGAGGGGCTTTAAAACATATATAAGGCTGTTACACGTGACTTATGTACATGTGTATGTCGTATGTGTTTCTCGAGTTGTAACCGCATATACATATGTGCTCGAAAATAATATGTAGTTGTATTAGATAATATGTATGTAGAAGTGTTTCTGGGGGAATGATGGACTGATCCTAATGGGATTAATGTAACATGTAACAGCACAAAAATACCTAAATTAAACAAATTAACGCGGCAGAAACTAGAAAACGATTGCGCACTATATACACTATATATGTTCGCTAAACCAAGGGATATCCCAGGGTGCTCCAGTAAATGTTACGAAAACGTTTAAAATTAGTTCAAAACGCGTTCAAAACGAGTTTAAAATTCCTCCGTGCAGGCGAACGCTGAGAAACCAAACGTCCAAAACTAGTTTAAAAAACAATCAAAACCAGTTCAAAACCAGTCCAAAACGAGTTCAAAATTAGTCAGCGTATGTCTAAAACGCGTTCAAAACTAGTTTAAGGTGGCGCTCTTGAAATGTGACTTTTCGAAAAACGGCAGTCTGCGGCCAGTTTTAGATGCGCAATGGCAAGCTGGTGTAAGAATATGCCTAACACAAAAAATTGATTGATACAAATTAGCATTCACTACAGAGCAAACGTGAGTGGAATTTCGGCTTGCGATTTCTCTTTACAAGTAACTAGTTTTTGCACAATCAATAGCTCATTTTGCTCGCCTCAACGTGAAATGTAATTTTTGATGAATTTGATACATTAAAAAAAACACTGAAATAGCGATTTTTGAAAAACATGAATTTGACTAAATTTTTTGAATACCATCGATTTGCTTAAAATCAAGTTTCGCGACCGCTCGAAGGCGACTGGATGCATTTATATGCCAAATTTTAACTTTTTCGGTTGAGCCAATTTTTTTAAAATCGCAAGCCGAAAATTTGTGTTTGTATTCACACACACTATATTTCTGTCTCATGCAGAAAATATTGCAATAAATCACAAAAAATTATACCACATTCAGTGAAAATCCAAATTTTTTAAGCATGTTTCAGTAAAATACAGCTGCTAGGGTTTTTCAGCCTTTCAAATTCATTACATACGTGTAAATGCACTGGCTTGTGAAGGCTTTTCCATGAAATTTATTTATTTATTTATTCTATTTTTCTTGCTGAAATTTGCTCAAAAATTTTCAAATTTTTTTATGTGATATGTACATCAAATTGAAGAAAATTCACTTCTGAACAACTTTTGTTCTTACGATGCATGTTTATTTTTGCGCGTTTTCAAAATAATGGCCAAAACCTACATTTCAGGAGTGCCACCTTAAAACTAGTTCAAATTTCGTTCAAAACTAGTTCAAATTTCATTCAGACTTGCGCTGGAAACAGTAGCGTAGCCAGGATCGAGTTGAGGGAGGGGCCAATGTGCCTTTTTGCCCGAAGAATTTTCGAAGTTTGTCTACCGGGGGGGGGGGGGGTGCTGAGGGGGGGCTTTGGCAAACTTACTTACCACACCAATTTCTAAGCCTGTAGCATTTTTTATAAATTTTCAAAATTTTGCATGTTGAAAAATTCCAAAGTGACAAAATTTTTCAAATTTTTGACTTGTCATAATTTTTCACAAAAACACTTTTGGCCAACGCCGTTTGCATCTTTCAAGAGAGTTGCCTTTCCTCTATACTTCTAAAGCGCAAAAACAGTGAAAAACGTTGTGGTTGACCTGTGACTGTTCAAAGTTTGTGCGGGAAAAAAACCCTATTGCGGGGAAAAAACCCTATTTTGTTTGGCGACATTTTTTTTGCTAAACTCATGTTTTGGCCATTATTTTGAAAACGCGCAAAAATAAACATGCATCGTAAGAACAAAAGTTGTTCAAAAGTGAATTTTCTTCAATTTGATGTACATATCACATAAAAAAAATGAAAATTTTTGAGCAAATTTCAGCAAGAAAAATAGAATAAATAAATAAATAAATTTCATGGAAAAGCCTTCACAAGCCAGTACATTTACACGTATGTAATGAATTTGAAAGGCTGAAAAACCCTAGCAGCTGTATTTTACTGAATCATACTTAAAAATTTTGGATTTTCACTGAATGTGGTATAATTTTTTTGTGATTTATTGCAATATCTTCTGCATTAGACAGAAATATAGTGCGTGTGAATACAAACACAAATTTTCGACTTGCGATTTTAAAAAATTGGCTCAACCGAAAAAGTTAAAATTTGGCATATAAATGCATCCAGTCGCCTTCAAGCGGTCGCGAAACTTGATTTTAAGCAAAACGATAGTATTCAAAAAATTTAGTCAAATTCATGATTTTCAAAAATCGCTATTTCAGTGTTTTTTAATGTATCAATCAAATTCATCAAAAATTACATTTCACGTTGAGGCGAGCAAAATGAGCTATTGATTGTGCAAAAACTAGTTACTTGTAAAGAGAAAGCGCAAGCCAAAATTCCACTAACGTTTGCTCTATAGTGAATGCTAATTTGTATCAATCAACTTCATTTTTTGTGTTTAGGCATATTCTTACACCAGCTTGCCATTGCGCATCTAAAACTGGCCGCAGACTGCCGTTTTTCGAAAAGTCACATTTCAGGAGCGCCACCTTAAACTAGTTTTGAACGCGTTTTAGACATACGCTGACTAATTTTGAACTCGTTTTGGACTGGTTTTGAACTGGTTTTGATTATTTTTTAAACTAGTTTTGGACGTTTGGTTTCTCAGCGTTCGCCTGCACGGAGGAATTTTAAACTCGTTTTGAACGCGTTTTGAACTAATTTTGAACGTTTTCGTAACATTTACTGGAGCACCCTGGGACCTCCCTTGGTTTTAGCGAACATATATAGTGTATATAGTGCGCAATCGTTTTCTAGTTTCTGCCGCTTTAATTTGTTTAATTTAGGTATTTTTTGTGCTGTTACATGTTACATTAATACCATTAGGATCAGTCCATCATTCCCCCAGAAACACCTCTACATACATATTATCTAATACAACTACATATTATTTTCGAGCACATATGTATATGCGGTTACAACTCAAGAAACACTACGACATATGTACATAAGTCACGTGTAACAGTCTTATATATGTTTTAAAGCCCCTCTGTATCGCCCAAACCTAAGGGGGGGTCAAAATTGATCGCTCTTTCAAGTAGGCTAGGTTAGAAGTTATATTTTTATTCAAATTTTATGGGCAAAAATAATTCCCACCCTCCTCTACCCCGCTGAATGGTTACCAGACTTATGTAAGACCATGTACATGTATATATCCTGCAGAAATGGCAAAGTGATCATGAGAACCGGTAAAAAATTAGAGTTGGAGCAAAAATTTGTCTGAAAAATTCTAGAAAAGTTGCAAAATGTAGAAGAACAATGTGGAACAGTTAAGCGAAAAAAGAATGGAAAGATAGAAACGCTGCTTAAATATACTTATTCTAAAGAGCTGAAAAATTGGACTACATTAAGGAAATGAACGAATAAGAATGTAAAGGAAAAGTTGCTAAAATGATGTAGATACATACATGTACGTTAAATATAAATACATGTTTGAAATGTGTTACATGGTAAGTTAGTTTACTGAAAAAAATTTTACAAGAAAAAGAAAATGAGAAGAAATAGAACATTTTTCGGCATTTTTTCAGTCATTTTTTGAAGTTTTTTCTGTCTCCTGTGCCTAGATGGCCATGGGGGGGTCACCCCCCAGAAGGCATCTTTACTCCCCCCCCAGACAGATCCGTCACCCCCCCTCCAGAATGTTTTGAAGGTAGCTCACGAAGCAATAATTAGTGACTCACGAAGCGAAATTGGTTGCTCACGAAGCAAAAATAGCCAGAAAAGTTGCTCCGCACCCCTCCCCCCTTCCCCGGTGGCTCACCCCCCCCCCCAAGAATTCGGTAGCTTCCCACGTATGCTCCTGTGTGCCCCGCAGGCTAGGACGTATTAATTTGTTTTGCACATAATGGACACGAACGCACCATTGTTACAAAAATATAAATGCATTGCTGGGTTTAAACGATCAAACAAAAAATGACAGATAAAGTATTCATCAATTGTATAAACTCCTTTAATAACATAAAATAAGTAATATATAAGTATATTTCTGGCATATTTTTAGGCAAAATTGGATGGGGGGGGGCGTCGACTAAAATGGGGGGGCGCACCAATTTCACGATAACACTATTTTTACACGAAAAAATGGTTATTATACGTTACATACGTTTTCATACGTTATTATAGCTACGCTAATATCGCAAAATCGCTAATATCGCTACAGGTAAAAATTCGCTAAAACGTCCTTCCGGAAATAAATTTTGGGATATGGGGGGCACCCCCAACTGAAATGTGGGGCTCAAAATGGGGGGGGGGGCGCGACCAAAACGGCGGGGGGGGGGGCTCCAAAGGGGGGGCGACCAAAACGGGGGGAAGGCTACCGACCAAATGGTGGGGGCGCCCCCGCAGCCCCCCCACTAAAAATATGCCAGTATTTAGTAAGAATAAACTATAACGTTGAAGTTGAACAATTAAGGGCCAATGCACTTAATTGCGATATTAACGCAAAGAACGACACATATTACTATTTTTTCGGTCAAAAACATGCATATTTTCTACCGCTGCAGCGTCGAACGTAAAATTGGAGCTCAAACCTCCGAAAATTACAAAAACGGCGGCCGGCAAAGGTGCAGCCAGAAGCTAGCAAGTTAGCAACTTTTCCGAAATTTTTTACATAACTGTAAAATCATATACTAAAAATGTATTTTTTATAACAAAAAACATCTAAAACGATACACCAAACATTGTATTAAGCAATTACATAGGGCACAATGCAGATGTACAATGGTGCGTTTTGGGTTTGGCGTTTACAACCCCCTAAACACAAACTCTATACGCCATACAAAACTCGACGCAACACGCAACCTATCCTGGAGTAAAGTGGTAAAATAATAATAGAATAATAAAATAAATAGTATATATATGTAAATATTTAGACCTTGAATACAACCGTTTATACAGAAATAGAGAAAACATAGAACACTAATGTAGCAATAAAGGAAACATAGAACGCTATTGCAGCAGCTAGAAAAAATGTTCAAAATTAGTTCAAAAATAGTCTAAAACATTTTAAACTAATTTTGAACCCGTTTTGAACGTTCAAAATGAGTCTAAAATTTGTACGCTGGCTGTTGAATTTGTTCAAAACGAGTTCAAAAACTTTTGAACTGGTTTTGAACAAAATGCGCACGTTCAAAACTAGTCAAAAATTGACAGCGTTTTGAACTAGTTTTGGACTAGTTTTGAACAAATGGTTTTTTTGTGTACTAATTGAATATATACAATTGTAGCAGGTTTTTCAATAATGCAGAACTCAGTTCTAATATGCGTCAGTTATATGAGATTTTGTGAGTTGTAGTCAACGTAACGTTAGAAAAAAAAGCAAATTTTGAGCACCGATGAGGATTAAAATCATGAAGATGACGATTCAATACACTCCTGCAAGAGCTAATATTTGTGTATACATGCACGAAAAGATCAGAATTGCGCCTGATTGTCGACATTTGTCGTGGCATCTCCTGATTCTGCAACATCCGCACATCCGCATTCAATTTTTGCGGATGCGGATGTCAAAACGTTGCGGATCATCCGCGGATGCGGATGTGGATATCCGAGACATCCCTAGTTTTTGAGATGTCGCTCTTGAAATGTGGGTTTTGGCCATTATTTTAAAAATGCGCAAAAAAACATGCATTGCAAGAACAAAAGTTGTTCAGAAGTGAATTTCCTTTAATTTGATACCCATATTACATAAAAAAATTTCCGAAATTTTCGAGCTTTTTTCAGTAAGAAAAATAAATTTTCACGAAAATGGCTATATAAGCCAGTGTATTTACACGTAAGTGATGATTTTGGAAGATTGGAAACACTAGTAGCTGTGTTTTACTTGCACATACTTTAAAATTTTTGGTCTGTTACTGAGTGTGGTGTATTTTTTTGTAAATAAAACTTTTTTTCTGCATGACGCTGAAATAAAGTGCGTGTGAATACAAACGCAAATTTTCGGCTTGCGATTTTAAAAAATTGGATCAACGAGAATACGTAAAATTTGGCACATTCATGCACCACGTTGTCTTCGAGCGGTCGCAAAATTTGATTTTGTGCAAATCGAAAGTATTTATGAAATTTAGTTAAATTTACGTTTTTCGAAAATCGTGATTTTACTGTTTTTCAATATATCAATTCTATTCATCAAAAATAAGATTTTGCGACCGCTCGATCATGTTATGGCAAACAAAATGAGCTATTGGTTGTGCAACAGCTATCTAGCTGTGAACAGAAATCGCAAGCCGAAATTCCACTCACGTTTGGGCTACAGTGAAACGCTAATTTGTATCGATCAACTTCTTACTTTGTGTTTGGACATACTTTTACACCAGCTTACTATTGCACTTCTAAAATTGGCCCCAGATTGACGTTTTCTGAAAAGTCATATTTCAGGAGCGCCACCTTAATACCAATAATTTCACTTCAGAGTTTTATTAAAAGGGGCGACAGCTATTTTGGGGGCTAGAGATCAAATTGGGGGCATGACTGACGATGGGTTTTTATTTTTTTATTAAAAGATTGGGTAGGAAGCGATTAAGACTAGAAAATAATATCTCCCCCCCGCTTCAGTCTGACCTTGCACATTTATGAGTCTTTTTATAATAATGTATTTAGGGTGGCTGGTGGGGTGGCTGGGTTTTACCCAAGAGTGGTTCGGGCTGGGGCCGGGGCCGGGGCTGGCAGGGTGGCTGGGTTTGGGCTTAGGGTTTTACCCAATCTCGAAAAATAGATTTTAATGGAAATGGTTTTACAAGCCAGTATATTTACACGTAATGTACTGATTTTGCAAGATTGAAAAACACTAGCAGCTGTGTTTCACTTGATCATACTTGAAAAGTTTCGGTGTCCTATTGAGTGTGATGTAATTTTTTTTGTAAAATAGGTAATGCAGTTTTTTCTGCATGATGCTGAAATAAAGTGCATGTGAGTACAACCGCAAATTTTTGGCTTGGATTTTAAAAAGTTGGCTCAACCAGGAAAATTAAAATTTGGCACATAAATGCACCTCGTTGTCTTCGAGCGGTTGCAGAATTTGATTTTGAGCTAATCGATAGTATTTAAGTTAATTAATTTTAAATTTAGTTAAGTTTTCGTTTTTCGAAAACCGTGATGTATAAATAGCTTTGTTCAATTTTTTCAAATTTGTCCAATTTTTTCAGATTTGTTCAATTTTTTCAGATTTGTTCAATTTTTTCAACCGGATCAGTTTATTGGTTTACTGTTAATTTATAATTGCTTATGATGGCTGATAGATCAATGAAAAAGCTCCATTGCCATGATTGCTCGCGTTCAGTTGCAGATTTGGACGTTTCGGTTAACTGTATTTGTTGCAACCTAGTATATCATAATTTCTGTGCAAAAGTTTCCATCACTCTGGTCAAAATTTTGGCCGACCCATCGAAGGCGTCTGTGGTGTTTCTTTGTAACGATTGTCGAAATATTATTCCATCTGTGCCGAATATGAAGGCGGAACTGGACTGTCTTAAGGACGATGTTAGCCGGCTAAAAAGCAGTCTAGTGTAGGTGCCCGCTCAGCTGATGCCTTCTTGTCAAGCGACTCGTTCGAGACAGTCATGAATCGCTTAGATTGCCTGAGCTCATCATGACTGTTGTTAAGACTGTGGCAAACGATACGGCTAGTAGAATTTTCTAATCCCTGAAGGAAATTGAGAAAATCAGAGAGAAAAAAGGGAACATTTGCGTGTTTGGTTTGCCCTTATTTAGAGAGGGTGTGAGTGTGACCGATTTGGCTACTATTCATGATTTATTATTTGATGCTAATCTACCCACGACATTTGTTACAAACTGCTGGCGGGACGCCCCGCAAAAGAAAAGCCCACCGCTGCTCAAAGTCCGAACTGCTAATGCTCACGCGAAGTTTCTGGAGTGTGTGTGAAAGAAAGCATTTAATGAGGGAGTTTCCATGCGACTTGACTTAACGTACAACGAACGCGTCGCCCGTCGCGAAGCTGCAATTCTCCACAAACGAGGTCACCAAACCGTTTCCGTCCAGCCAGCCATTTCTGCCCGGCCCACACCTACTCATTCGGTGCTGGACTATGCTTCTGCTGCTGCCCAGTCATCCTTGTCGAGTACGCCGTATGCGGCGGCTACTACAGCTGCTAGCTCAAGTCCTCATTCGTCTAAATTGTATGTTGATGCCTTGTTGGAAAACTAGATTGTAGTCTCTTGAGTAAATCGAAATTTCAATTTAGATATAAGATATCGACCGTTGAAAAAAACTCCAAACTAAAATGAATGAATGAATGAATGAATGAATGATTTTACTCACGAACACAAAATAATCAGATAATTATGCATCAACAACGAAAGCTACAGAAATAAACAAGCACGTCAGAGCACAAATCAACAAAAAATGAAACTAAGGAAAAATAACGAACAAAAAAAACTGCTACTGCATGCATACTTAGAAAAATAACTATATATTTACGCACAAAAACTAAACAATTGAAAACTGCAGGTCTATTATAACTCACCCATGCAGTATATAATCGATTAGCTTATTATGTGATTTCAACTTTTATGACGGTTTAGCCTAGTCGAAACAAGTTCTTCTGCTGAATTGGAAGCTGTTACATTGTGAGGCCTGAGTGTCATCCTAGGGAAATATAAAACGCGGCCACATTTTGCGAAAAAATGATCTTAAATGCCTATTTCTGCACACATGTACTGCTGAGTAGCTCCAAAGTCTTTTAAACAACAACGAAAAAGAGAATTGTAGACAAATTTTTGAAGTAAAAAATATTTAGCTTTTCAAAAAAATAAGTCTCACCGAGATTCGAACTCGGAACACAGGACTCAAAATCCTGAATGCTAACCACTACACTATGAGACTTCTGGAAAATAACACATTAACTTTGACTCTCAAAAGTTCGGCTAGCCCTGTTCGGCTGCGTTCGCTGTGCAGATGGACAATACATAGTACCAGATTTCATATTGACTACAAATCAGACAATGCATTCAATTCATATTCAATTGATTTATGCAATCCAACACAATGAATGCAGTTCATTATTATTTCTCAACTCAAGAAAAAACTACTAGATATTATAGTTGGTATTGGTATTGATTTTGTCTGTTGCTATTGTAATGTTTACAA
This sequence comes from Trissonchulus sp. WLG1_4, assembly GCA_030248245.1. Lineage (NCBI taxonomy): Eukaryota > Metazoa > Nematoda > Enoplea > Enoplida > Ironidae > Trissonchulus > Trissonchulus sp. WLG1_4. The sequence goes on from JASANF010015825.1 coordinate 48,310, forward strand.
CCAGCACACAACGTGTATTTTATTAGGTATGTATAATTCAAAATTTTCGTCAGCTCGGTTGGCTCAAATGGTAGTGTGCTTAGCACCTACTGAGCATCCGATTGCTGATCCGAAGGTCGGTGGATCGATTCTGTCTCAAAGCCGCATATTTTGCATTCTGCGGCAGCAGTAGGTACATAGGTCTTGAGAGTTCCCCATGTTGTTATTTGCGCAATGTATGGCACAACAGCGAGGTACCTCCCTTTCTAGTGTTAATTAACACTAGAAATTTGACCTACCCAGTTTAACGTAGGAATCTGAGATTCCGAATATAGTATATACGCGGCCCCTGAGGGGGCCGCGTAAAAACGTTGGGTGAGGGTGCTGTTACAACACAAGCTGATAGGTTGTTCCATAAAGTCATGACACGGTTCGTAAAAAAGTGCTTTCTCAAATCAAGTCTAGTACGCTCGCGTCTGATTTTCCATTCCTGTCCTTTCAGATTGTTGGTGAAACTCCTCTCAAAAAATAAATCCGGATTCAACTAAGTAAATCTATGAATAATTTTATACATCATTAATAAATCTCTACACAATCGTCGGTACACCAATTTTTCAATATATAGAATTTTACATCTCTCATCGTAAGACAGATCTGCCCCCCGCAATATTCTTTTGGTAAACTTTCGTTGTACCGATTCCAAACTTCTAGTTTCATTTACAGTGCACGGATTCCTGGTTTCACAAGAATATTCAAGAATCGGTCTCACATAAGTACAAAACAAACCTATTAAACTTTTAGGATCCTCAACGCATAAACACCTCAATAAGCAATTCGAGGCTGAAAAAGACTGTTTAACAATAACTGAAACATGTTGAGCAGGTTTAAGCGTATTTGTCAAAGTAATACCTAAATCTCTAACCAAGGAGACTTTTGATAACGCAGTGTTAATTAAAAAATAATTTGCTCCCGGATTTCCGTAACCTAAATGCATCACAGCACATTTGTGAAAAAGCCTACACGGGTTAATTAACGTAATTGGGTTAATAAACTTTCTACTCTGTGTCATGCGAAAACTACTGACTTTGACTGACTCTACTAACGATCACTTCCTTAGGTTCACTACCAACACAATACGAACAATTTTCAAATTTGAAAATTCAAAATTTTACAATGGGCTGCGAAGGGCAGTTTTCAAACTTGTGTCCCTGAGGCCCCATAGCAAATCTGCGTATTGTTTTGGTATCAGTGGCCTCTACTACTCCTAATACGTGCCATAGCGTTGAAAAACTACCGCTAACACACTCTTCGGGTGATTTATGGGGTGGGTTTTTTTCCCCACATGGGTTTTTTCCCCCAAATGGGTTTTTTTCCCCGGCAAGTTTTTGGCTTCCCGCCAAAAAACGGTAAGAGATAGCGCAATGAAACCGGTCCCAGCGTTTAGAGCAAGGTTAGGCCTACGACAGATTTTTTTGGTTTCCCGTGAAAACGTATATATAGTCTATGAGCTACATGACGAAATATGAAAATGTGGGTTTTTTTGTTCGAAATTTTTTTATGTGATATGTACATCAAATTGAAGGAAATTCACTTCTGAACAACTTTATTCTTACGATGCATGCTTATTTTTGCGCGTTTTTAAAATAATGGGCAAAACCCACATTTCAGGAGTGCCACCTTAAATGTTTTTTAGACGTTTTTTGAATATTTTTGAACTGGTTTTGAACGTTTTTAAACTAGTTTTGGACTCGTTCAAAACGAGTCTAAAACGAGTCCAAAACATTTCCAGCGCAAGTTTGAATGAAATTTGAACTCCTTTTGAATGAAATTTGAACTAGTTTTAAACTAGTTTTGGACGCGTTTTAGACATACGCTGACTAATTTTGAACTCGTTTTGGACTGGTTTTGAACTGGTTTTGAATGTTTTTTAAACTCGTTTTGGACGTTTTGTTTCTCGGCGTTAGCCTGCATGCAGGAATTTTGAACTAGTTTTGAACGCGTTTTAAACTAATTTTGAACGTTTTCGTAGCATATACTGGCGCACCCTGGGACCTCCCTCGGTTCTACCGTAAATAGTGCTATCGTTTTCTGGTTTCCGCCGTTTTCAATTATTTTTAATTTAGGTATTTTTGTGCTGTTACATGTCACATGACTTACCATCGGGATACAGTCCATCATTCCCGCAAAGAGCCTCTACATACAAGAACTACTATATATACTGTATTTTCGAACACATATTCGGTTACAACTCGAGAGACATATAAGACACATGTACAATGTTAATAAACACCTTACGTGATATATAGCCGTACATAGAGGTCTATAAGTGATATATATACGGTTTATATACAAGCGTAATCTAAGACAGGTAGCACTAACCCTGAGGCCGTATTCATTTGTGTTGGCAGCGTCAACGAATTCTGGGGGCTGGGGGATTGACGATGGGGGCGGCGGATGATCCAGCCAATCTTCTCTCGCCGACTGCACGTTTTGGTCCGGAGCTAACCTGCTGAGACCGTGTCCGGACAAATCCTGGAACAGCCCCATTATTTTTTGATGATGGCCAAGAAAAAATTACGGGCTTTTCATGGGGTAGTGCTATCTTCTTAGACTTAAGCTCTTTAAAACACTCTGTTATTTTTCACTTTAGGTTTCTACTGTATAGTATACATCAGCTTAACGGTATTTATATAAGGTTGTTACACGTGTCTTATATTTTCTCTGGAATTATTAACCCGAATATGTACGAAAATCAGTGTACAAGAGTTCTTGTGTGTAGAGGCCTTTTCGGAATGATGGACTAGTTGTCAATTGGTAATTTGACATGGTGCACAAAAAATACCTCAAAAAAAATTGAAAACAGTAAAAACTAAAAATGTGGATTGAACTATATACGGTAAAACCGAGAGAAGGCCAGGGTGAGTCGGTAAATGCTACGAAAACGTTCAAAATTAGTTTAAAACGGGTTCAAAACGGAATCAAATTCCTGCGCTAGCAGGCTAGCGCTGAAACAAAACGTCCAAAACTAGTTTAAAAAACAGTCAAAACCAGTCCAAAACGAGTTCAAAATTAGTCAGCGATTAAAAACGCGTCCAAAACTAGTTTAAAACTAGTTTCAAATTTCGTTCAAAAGGAGTTCAAATGTCTTATTTGTTTCTAAAAATGTTTTACAGTTACGCAAAATCGACTGCTTTCGCGACACTACCCCCTTAAACTAAACATGCATCGTAAGAACAAAAGTTGCTCAGAAGTGAATTTCCTTCAATTTGATGTAGATATCACATAAAAAAAATTTCGAACATTTTTGAGCAAATTTCGTCAAGAAAAATAGATTTTCACGGAAATGCCTTCACAGCCAGTGCATTTACACGTTCATAATGAATTAGAAAGGCTGAAAAACACTAGCAGTTGTGTTTTACTGAACGTAATTAAAAATTTTTGGTGTTTTATTGAGTGTGGTATAATTTTTGTGTGAACTAATGCAATACTTTCTGCATGAGACAGAAATACTATATATATAATATAATATATTCAAGCGTGTGAATACAAACGCAAATTTTCGGCTTGCTATTTTAAAAAATTGGCTCAACGAAAAAAGTTAAAATTTGGCACATAAATGCACCTTGTCATCTTCGAGCGGTCGCAAAATTTGATTTTTGGCAAATCGATAGTATCTAGAAAATTTAGCCAAATTTATGTTTTTCAAAAATCGCGATTTTAGTGTTTTTCGATATATCAATCATATTCATCAAAAATTACTTTTTGCGACCGCTCGATCACGTTGAGGCGAGCAAAATGAGCTATTGATTGTGCAACAGCTACTTACTTGCGAAGAGAAATCGCAAGCCGAAGTTCCACTCACGTTTGGTCTACAGTGAATGCTAATTCGTATCAATCAACTTCATTTTTTGTATTCAGGCATACTTTTACACCAGCTTGCCATTGTGCATCTAAAATTGGCCCCAGACCGTCGTTTTTCGAAAAGTCACATTTCAGGAGCGCCACCTTAAGCGCTTAGCAAACACTAACGCTTAACTTAGTGTTTTGGTTTTGTATTCACATACACTAAAGTTTAGTACTAAAAGTCATGTACTTAAAGTTTAGTGTTTGGTTTCGAATTAAGCGCTTAGGTTTAGGGACCTCTGGAGCTCCCTAAGCGCTAAGCGTTTAGTTAGGGGATGGTGTGGGGGGAGGGGTAGGTAGAGTGGGGGAGGTTGGCCGTCATGGTTAGGAAGGGCATGCAATTTAGGATATATTAGTCACATTTTCCGACCGATTCGAGCTATTCTGCTCTTTTAATCGTTCAAAATAAAAAATGCACTTTGTTGTTCAAATTCGTTTCTTTGCATTTTTAACTTTTTACACACTTTTCGTTGGAGAAAAATGTTAGTAATAGAAAAAATTGTAAATTAAATAAATCTACAATTGTATGTAAAAATACCAGATATAAATGCCAAAAAATAACGAATTCTGATTACACAGCGCACTCTAAGCCAAAGCCAAAATTAAACACTTACAATTTGCTAAACGCTAAGTAAAGTGTAACACTAACTTTGAAGCGTTTATTTTGTGAATAACAGTTTAGTGCAAAATAAGCACTAACACTTAGCAAACGCTTAGCGTTAGTATGTGAATACGGGCCTTCAGGAGGTAATGTCGTTTTCGTGGTTTTTGACATTTCAGTGTAATTTTTGCGTCCAAAGAACTCAAGCTAAAAACGGACTACGGCCTCGAAACTTTAACCACATTATCTTTAGGAAAATATCCCCACCCGTTTTTTTCCTTTTCTAAAAATAGTTTGTAGAGTCGGTGTTATGGGCTTTTGAAAATTTTAGAGAAAAGTCAAATTACGTGATTTTTGCACAAAATGTCATTTTCTCAACCTAGAAACGACTTATCAACTATATCAAAAAAACGGGTGGGGATATTATGTCAGTGCATAACTGCAAAAAGTTTAGTAGTTGTTGGCTGATTTTGAGTTTCATAACTGTGGCGCAAAAATTAGTCAAAAAAACCGCTGATGGGGTGTATTCAAATGATAGCAGCAGTAAAATTGCAAAAGATAATCTGCTTTTAAATATAGGTTCTTTAAAGCTCGAGGTGTAAAATAATGTAAAAAAGACCGCTCTAGTTTTTGTTGAGGTTAAGTGCAGTTATGGTAGTTTAAAAAAACACCTAAAAACGCAATTACCCCCTTAAGCCCGATTCACACGCTGCGATTTTACTGCGATTTTGCCGCAGCGATTGTGCCGCTGCGGCAAAACGCAGCTTGCCGCAAACAAAACGCAATGTCTGAACAAACGCAGCGTTTTTAGTGCGGAATGCCTGCGTCTTGATTTTGCCGCAGCGTTTTAAACGCCAAACCGCAATTTGACCTGCGATTTCACGTCTTACGTGTATTCCCTTGATCAACGATTGTGTGTGTGTGTGTGTAAACTTACCATTATGTGTGATGGTGTTGGTGTGATGAGCGGCCGAAAAGGCCAGCCAGCTAGCTTCTTTTGTTGTAGCTAGCCTATTTTGAGGTATTGTAGGTGCGATGTTTTTTATGTTGTTTCTTGAAAGAGTAAACATGAAACAATTTTTATTACCGATATAATTTGTGTTAAAGAAGGGGTTGAAAAAATTAAACTTTTTTTTAAGGAAACTCCGAAAAATAGCAAAGTTCCTGGTTTGGCCGTAAAACCCTGTGGTCGGGGGCCCAGAACTGTACATGCGAGTCTGCACTGATGCGGCAAACTTTAGATTTCAGATGGTGCGGATTCCCCTGAGATGTGACCCATCTGGACGAGCTTCATCTTGATGCGAAAAAAACGTAGCGGCAGAGAAACACAAATTGTGAATCAGTCCAGATTACTGAAAAAAGCTTTAAGCCATTGTATTTACAAATATGCGTCAAACACTACTATCCCATGTGCTGTACCGAACAAACAGGTAAAAATTTTCAGTGTTTTATTGCGTGTGTCATTTCAAGCACTCAAAACGTTAGGACAGAGTCCCCCCTAAAATTGCGAAAAATTAGGACACCCCTCCTGACCCAAGCCTCTTTACTCCTGTAACACGCATGATATTGACTAAACCACAAAATACAGGGTGTGGGTTGTTTATGCAGGCTTGAACATGCTTAAAAAATGCAAGTCAGCAATTAGCAACCGCTGGAAAGTTATGGTCGATTCTTAACTAATTTTCGGGTCGCTTTTTTGGTCCCAGCCGGTAAATGTTTGTGATTATTCAATTTTGTACTGCAATTTCGTTCAAATTTTGTCCATAAGAAAAGGGTATGCGGGGTGGCAAAGGGTTCCTGCCTGTATCTCCATACCCCCATTTCCCCCCTATGTGCATCTACGACTTGGACGCCCACGTAAGAATGTGCTTCTTGCTTGAGACAAGGGTACTGAGCACGTTTTGTTGCAGCGTACCGCTTCTATCTCCTTCTTTTTTTAAAAAACAGATAATTTTATTTTTGCAGCAATTATTATTCTGGTACATAGCTCTTAAAGGTAATAAACAAACAACAAATTAAAAGTAATTAACTATGCTTAATTTTTTACTTATCAAGGAATTTCATTACAGTCGCATACCTAAATGAAAAGGCATAAATTTAACAATAAGTTCTCCAGTAATACTGCCAAAATACCTTTCCGGAATAGTTAAAAATTGGTGTGAGCGACAAGGTTAAAATCTCCTTCTTCCAACTAATTTAGACCATTGACTACGATTCGCACTGTGCGGACTGCAGACTAGCTGGTCGTGGCGTGGCTATGGGTCAGAACTCAATAAATTTTGCATAAATTCGCTGCTTGTTAAAACCGCAAGCCGAAAATTTGCGTTTGTATTCACACGCACTTTATTTCAGGCATATGCATAAAATACTGCTTTATTTCACAAAAAAATGACACCTCACCCAATAAAACACTGAAAATTTTAATGTATGTTCAAGTACAGCACAGCTACTAGTGTTTTTCAATCATCACATACGTGTAAATACAGTGGCTTATCAAGCTATTTCAGTGAAAATCTAATGGCCGATTCACACGGTGCGTTTTTGCCGCTGCGATTTTGACGCAAAATGCAAGCCGCAGTGTGTCGCAAGTGAAACGCACCATCTGAATAAAGTTTGCGGCATCAGTGCGTCTCGCATGCCAGTTTTCTGCGTCTTTACTCTTTCAAAAAAAATGACAAATTGCTCCGCGAAAACTGTTTAAACCAACACATTCGTTGCATCGAAACACAATGAAATCGCAGGTCAAATTGCGGTTTGGCGTTTAAAACGCTGCGGCAAAATCAAGACGCAGGCATTCCGCACTAAAAACGCTGCGTTTGTTCAGACATTGCGTTTTGTTTGCGGCAAGCTGCGTTTTGCCGCAGCGGCACAATCGCTGCGGCAAAATCGCAGTAAAATCGCAGCGTGTGAATCGGGCTTAAGGGGGTAATTGCGTTTTTAGGTGTTTTTTTAAACTACCATAACTGCACTTAACCTCAACAAAAACTAGAGCGGTCTTTTTTACATTATTTTACACCTCGAGCTTTAAAGAACCTATATTTAAAAGCAGATTATCTTTTGCAATTTTACTGCTGCTATCATTTGAATACACCCCATCAGCGGTTTTTTTGACTCAATTTTTGCGCCACAGTTATGAAACTCAAAATCAGCCAACAGCTACTAAACTTTTTGCAGTTATGCACTGACATAATATCCCCCACCCGTTTTTTTGATATAGTTGATAAGTCGTTTCTAGGTTGAGAAAATGACATTTTGTGCAAAAATCACGTAATTTGACTTTTCTCTAAAATTTTCAAAAGCCCATAACACCGACTCTACAAACTATCTTTTTTAGAAAAGGAAAAAAAACGGGTGGGGGATATTTTCCTAAAGATAATGTGGTTAAAGTTTGAGGCCGTAGTCCGTTTTTAGCTTGAATTACTTTTGGACGCAAAAATTACACTGAAATGTCAAAAACCACAAAAACGACATTACCTCCTGAAGGCCCGTATTCACATACTAACGCTAAGCGTTTGCTAAGTGTTAGTGCTTATTTTGCACTAAACTGTTATTCACAAAATAAACGCTTCAAAGTTAGTGTTACACTTTACTTAGCGTTTAGCAAATTGTAAGTGTTTAATTTTGGCTTTGGCTTAGAGTGCGCTGTGTAATCAGAATTCGTTATTTTTGGGGCATTTATATTGTATCTTTTTACATACAATTGTAGATTTATTTAATTTACAATTTTTTCTATTACTAACATTTTTCTCCAACGAAAAGTGTGTAAAAATTAAGAAAAGAAAAAGGAATTTGACAGCGAAGTCATTTTTATTTTGAACGATTAAAAGAGCAGAATAG
>JASANF010015828.1:0-18812 GCA_030248245.1 Trissonchulus sp. WLG1_4
CGTTTCCTTAAACACTCTCTTTGCAGAGCTCGTCGGCACAGTCTAGATGTCTAACAACACCCAAAACACGGAGACCCGCCAAATTTTATTACAATAAAAAATAATCAGCGTAATAATATATTAAATTATAAGATATATAATAGTGTAACATTATGTAAACATAGGACAAGACTATAAATAACAATAACTAGTCTAAGGAAATCTTGAAAATTAATTTGAATGTTTACTTGAAACAAAACGAATACTATATTCGAGCATTCGGCAAACTACTTCGGCACAGCTACATAGGTTCTAGATCAGTACGTTTATTTATATAGCAGTATAAGGCTAATAATAAGTTTAATACAAAAGGCACGGACCCGTAAAGTAAAAAACTACTCAGTAATAAGCTAACAAACTATTAAATAATAATAACAATCATTTCTAATCAGCCAGTCTGTCGAAAATTGCTGTTGAACAAGTTAGCAGCAATTTTTTTATCCCTTTTGTTAGCCCAAATGTTCTGCTTCTATGCTGACTGAAATAAATCCTTATCCATATGAGTGCCTACTGCCTGTTCCAGCTTTTAGTGGTTTTTTAAAGTTTTAATTTTGGTTAGATTTAACCTGACACTTATTACTGAGCAGCTCCAGTTAACTAAACTGCACAAAAACTATAACAAGAAGATCAGGTATTCTGGTAAGTATAAATTGAAAAAGTCTAGGGAACGTCGAGACGTTTAACGTTTACGCTTAACAGCTAAACTTTTGATCTGTTGTCTTCAGTAAAATTGATTTTTGATTCTAAAACTAAGTGAGAAAATCGTGACTTAACCCTTGACACAGAAATTACTGAAAAATAAAAACAGCACATTAAATCACACTTGAACTGGAGCAAACATAATAGAATTAATTGTAGGGTTTCAGTAACTTAACTTGCATTCTTAAAAGCCCACCCGGATATTTGTTAGGTACTTCAAATCAAATCACTCATTGCGCCCGAAAAAGCGGATTTTAAATAAAATTTAAACCAGTTAAATAGGGCCTCATTGGGGTCATCTAATATTACATTACGCATTACATTCGTCTGTGAAATATGCCGTATATATTAGATTAAAAAATTTGTAATTTTTGAAGTGACTTATCAAAACTGCCGAGGCTCTTGGGTGCTATATACTAACCAACTACATGAGGGCCAAGGGACTATCATATACACGTAAATTATGGTGTCAAGTGGTTATTTATAGTTTGTGATATTGACATATTGACATGAGATGTCAGAACAGAATTGAGGTAAAAAACTTCTAAAGTTACCGATCGCCTACAACAACTAGCAGAAATATCTCATATTTTAGCTACAAATATTCTTTAAATAAAACTAGTTAAATCTTTTTTGAATGGCTTTTCTTATTAGTGTAATAATCTGATTAGTGTAATCTGATTAGTGTAATAATAACAATTTATATACATACAATTATTTTCCAACTTCTAAAAAATACACGGAAAAACCAATTTTTGAGTCGTAAGTTAACCGTAAAAGTTTGAATCAATTTCAAACTTAGGGCAAATATTGTGTTTGAACAGCACTGCTGAACTGTTTGAACAAGTACTGCAAAAAAATTCGAAAACGGAACTACCACTATCAAATTATTCTGAACAACATTCATTTCATCACACGTGAGAATTTGGATTTAACTTAAGTTGAATTTCACAGTTATTATTTTGAGTGCTAAGTTGCGGCTCGGCATCTTTTGATCACTTTAAGTTATTAAATCAAATATTAATTAATCAATTAATTAAAGTCTTCAATGCGTTCAAATAAACAATCTTTCCATATTAATAATCCGCGTAATCCAGTTATAAGCTCGATACTCCAGTCCAATCCTTTTCTGCGCACTGGTAGAAAAATCTGCCCTTAGCGGCTGCAGCTTCGTTATCAGGCATGAGGGCAAGCCAGCTAGGAGTCACAGCACCTAGAAGAATACAATAGCTTTTTGTTTGTACGAACTTTGTACTTTGTATTTGTTCGAACTTGAAAACCATTCACATTATTTGATATCCGAACTCTAAAACGATTCACCATATCAGAAATAATTAGATACAAAAAAATCAACACAGTGAAGCAAGTCAAGATCTTTATCCAATCCTAGTATTAAACTAAAAGTAAGAAAAACATATTATTATAATAACCCATGAACAAAAGTTCACAAAGACAAAGTATTTGACCCTACGTGAAACCGATTTATCGTATTTATTTTGAAGCTGCTATAAACTCTCTCTGAAATATACCAATATATCGATCAAATTTAAATAATATTACAATTTTTTAAATTTATTAAACACGTTTATTTAGAAACACAACGCATATATATCTGACCAAAAAAGGGGTTTTGAACTGTCAATGTATAAAAAGCGGCTTGTGGTTCCCAAAGAAAGAAAGAAAGAAGAAGAAAGAAGAAAGATTTACTTCAGATTGAAAGCGAATCAGCTTGAGCTTGATGCCCAAAGCTTGAGAACACGGTCAAAAAGGTGAAATTATATGCCAAATCTAGGCTTTGCTCAAAGTTTTGCCCCCGAAATTACCCGCACAAAACCAACCCGACCAGAGTTCAAACTCCGCTATACACAGAAAACAATCCGAGTCATTCAAGTAATTCACAATCGTAACTCTGTTATACTATTTTTAAGTTGAGACGTTGAGAGTACCTTGTTGGATAGTCAGATGTCCTTTATGACTGCTCATATCTGTGTCCACATAACCAGGGCAACACTGAAATAAAACAATGAATGTTACTTTTAGCGTAAAAAATTCACGCCGCTTTATTCCTTGATCTTTTCAGATTGTTGTGACATTTTTTAGTTTTTTTTAATCTGTTTGAAATTTTGTGACCACTGACCACTAACGTTACATACAGATCCCAAAAATGTAAATTTAGCGAATTAGACTGGAATTTATTTGATTAAATAACACAGCAGAATATGACTGACGTAGCGTGCTAAAATTTGGTAATAAATAGCGCATGTCAGGTGCTATGATACCAGAGTAGGGATGGGACCGAAAACAATTTCACCGAATACCGAATACCGAATATTCGGTTTTTCATTTTCGGCCGAAAACCGAATACCGAATACCGAATACCGAATAGTTGTCATTTGCCAAGCAAAGTTTTCTCAGATTTTAAAGGTCCAGAAAAATAAAATACTACGTATAGATAAATATATAAGTACTATGTATAGTGCCCCGGGATGGAGTGGAACAGTTTTTTGGGGCGAAAAGGGACACCCCCAGTCCCCCCCCACCTAAAAAGTGCTGAAACATGCAAGTTGAGCGTAACAACTAGATACATAATATCAAGAGTACATAATAGCTTCTCACTCTATATAGAAGAAGAGTGAGACACTCTCCAGCCTGCCTGTGTTCTAGCACAGGCAGATGCGTTGGTCGTTTTCAGGCTACATGTTGACATTCTATGCAACATGTGACTGGCCAATCAGCGCGTAGATTCCCTGCGTAACACACTTTAGTATATAATCGCTGATGCGTTGATAAGCATTAAGATAGGGATAAAAGCTTACTGACTCATTATTTATTCTTAGTCTGCTTGCAAAAACATTAAAAAAGGTTTGCAAATACCTCTGATGATATTTTGGCAAACTTTCAGCGAAATTGTTTGAGAAACTTTTGAGATATGAACTTTTCTGAATTTCTTCAAAGTTTCTGAATCAATTTCGTTGAAAGTTTGCCAAAATAACCCCAAAGGTATTTGCAAACCTTTTCTAATGTTTTTACAAGCAGACTATGAATAAATAATGATTTATTAACCTTTATTCTTATCCCGTTTTATGATTGGAGCACGTGCAGAGGCGTCTGCCAATCAGAGAATAGAAGCTCGCTTCTGATTGGCCAGTAACATGTTGCATAGAATGTCAACATGTAGCCTGAAAACGACCAGCGCATCTGCCTGTGCTAGAACACAGGCAGGCTGGAGAGTGTCTCACTCTTCTTCTATATAGAGTGAGACGTTATTATGTACTCTTGATAATATAAGCTCAGATTCGGTTTAGGCAGTCAATGCAAACTCACAATTTTTCAACTTAGAAACATGTTTTATGGTGGTGCGGGGAAAAACTCTATTTTCAACTTTTCGGGTCGTCCTGTGCTCCACATAAATCGGATCCATTAATGCTCGCGGCTGTTATAACGGCCATCTTTCGCGTAACTATTGCACTAATAAATTGGATTCTAACTGCTCATGTTTCTAAGTAATATATAGGCCTCGAAACCTCTGGACTCGAGGCCAGCTGGCCTAAAGTTTTTCAGCTACCAATGAATAAAAAATTTCTGATATATACGTCTCCAACTGACCAAATTCGGTCTAAACATAAAAAATTAGCATTTGTTGCTGGGGGCTGCCGCAATCAGCCCCCAGACCCCTGCAACTTGCTTTTATCTTTTATGAAGGCTTGTCCCTTTTCACCCAGGCTGTCTCAGCGTGTTGTCCTGGTTTTGGAGTGAAGTGGGACAGTTATATAAACTGCTTGTAAACTTTGCAGAGTTTACTAGCATTTTCAAATTTCTTTGAATTTTGACGATTCTTATAAGCATCCATCAAAAATTCACGCAAATATGTGTTGCGTTAAATGCCTCACAAATGCTAATTAGAGGTTATTAGCTAACACATATACGGTTTTCATGTTTTTTGTGCACATCTCAGGACCTCAGGTCGAAGTGTAGTGCTAATTGGAAGATTAATAAAATGAGTTCTTATTCTAAACGTTGCTTGATTTGGAATTTCCTTGATTTTTGAACTATTCGGTATTCGGCCGAAAATTGACTTTTCGGTACCGAATACCGAATACCCGTTTTTCGGCCGAAAACCGAATACCGAATACCGAATTTTCGGTACATCCCTATACCAGAGTGTTACAATAACCACGGTAATTTAAAACTGGTGCGATAAATGTATTTTGCAGGGGGCCATAAGTCACTAGACTGCGCTCGCAGTTTTAGTTGTTACCAAACGCGGGGTTGGCTTTACCACTTTAGTTCGACCCTTCCCTTTTACAAATCTACATGTGAAAAATCAAAGTGCTAAAATATTCCTAAAATTTCCGTCCACACTACTTTTTGTGCCCGTTCAGCAGGGTTGGCAGTCTCGGTCTCGGTCTCGGTCTCGTAAAAAACCCGAGACTGGGCTGGTCTCGGTCTCGGTCTCGGTAGGAAACCGAGACCTGCCATAGGGTGGTCTCGGTATTCCAGATGAAACTTGAAGTTTTCAAAATTTTTTAAAATCACGGAGATTTTTTTACAATATGTAAATTTCCAAATAGAATTCCAATGAAATGGTCACAACTGTCTGCTGCAGACATGTCAGTTCACCAGCATTCGTCAAACTGACTTCAAGTTTAAACTTTGTGCATCAAGCTATTAGTTAAAGTTTGAGCTAGAAGGTTTGTCTGACTTAGCGATGTTGCATTTGTATGTGAAACTTCTCAAGCATATGTTAAACAGTAAAAATACTGACCATCATTTATCAAAGTGCTAACTTCGTAGCTGATTTGTAATTAAAAATTTGCTGGCTTTTGCAACTTTACGAAGCGCGTATTGGGTGGCAGTTTAATTAATTTTCTTGAGCCCCAACCTCTCAACGCATGTCAAAACGGTAAGTATACAAAAAACCTAGGCACACTCAAAAGATTTTTGGGCTATGGCGTGGTTGGGGCATCAAACCTGTTCCCCACATAACTGTTCCAGCGGGAGAAACTCTTCTGGTACGTGATGGTGCTCGCATAAGAACTTCTGACAGTAGCACCACTGCTCCAGCACGGACGATTCTAAGCTGGCACCTGAGTCAGACTGCCAAAATGACAATGTGTGCAAGGCACTATAAATCACCCTATGGTATGCGAGGAAGTGTGCGAAACTTATTAAAAAATACAAAAAGTTGACAGAATAAATAATAGGAAAATAATCCTATTCTCCGGGTCCGGCTGTCAATCACTTACTCTCATGCATCCGGTCGTTTACAAAATTAAATTTCTATATACGTCGCAAGTCAAGCACACATACAACCTAATGGTCACTTTTTTGTAACTTAATCACAAATTTTTTACATTTCAAAGTATCTCAAATTTTTAAAATGGAAACTTGAAAAAAGGTCCCCCAAGGGCTGGTCTCGGTCTCGTAGGTCTCGTTTCGGTGGTCTCGGTCTCGGTCTCGGTTGCAAACCCGAGACTTGCCAACCCTGCCGTTCAGCACCGGTTGGTACCATATATGGGCCGGTAGCACATTCTGGGGGGTGAGCCACCAGGAGAGAGTGCGGAGCAACTTCTCCGCCTAATTTGCCTTCGTGAGCCACCATTTTTGCTACGTGATCCACCGATTACCCAAATCACGCCCATGTATGGTCGGCATCCATTTTTTCAAACAGCACATAGGGTGTTTATGTGTTTTAAAAAATTATAAAAAGCGTTTGTTAAAAAATGATTATTATTAACGTTTATCCAGAATTGCGATTTTATCTATAGTTAGTTGGGCTGGTAAAGGTCACATTCAAAAACTCTAGGAGATGCCTATTATTTACAATGGATGGAATCTTGTGATGATATTTCGCCTTTTTCTCAACCTCCACCAAAAAAACTAAAAAAAGGACGAAAAATTCTGTCTACAATTACATGGTCCGAACCAAAACAACATACCATTAGATTTATGTCGCAAATTACACAACTAGTCACGTCACCCGGACCCCCGTGGGGTCAGGGCCAAGGGGGTCACCCAGTTGGGGTACACAATTACTCGTGGGGGAACCCTCCCACCAATTGGCACCAATCCTCCGAGTAACCCCTGAGAGAAAAAACTCATGATGTTTGATAACAAGGAAAAATAATAAAAAAAGAACAAGAAAACGAATACAATGAGTTGCACCTGCTTCGCTGGGGATCGGCAACCCAACTAATCTAGTTTTATAAATAAACAATCCAAAGTATGAACTCACAGCAGTGACGACAATATTGTCCTGCGGTCTGTCTTTGTCCAGTTCCCTTTGCAGCACTCGGGTCATCGCAGTCACAGCCACTTTACTCATGCCGTACGCAGAGTTAGGGAATCCCAAATCACGGTGTTTGTCTTCTTTTGTTGCACTATAATCAGCCAGTCATTGAAAACATAAAAATTGCTTATTCAATAAAAAAATCTCAAAAAGGTTTTGTGTCACAAACTATAAAGATCATAAAGGTCTCATATTTTTTACTAAACTGACAGTTAGACTGGCATTAGCGAGCGGGGGGCTGGGGGGCGAGTAGGGGGGGGGGGCTGGGGGGGGGCGTCCCCTCCATTTGGTCCGTAGCCCCCCCCCCCCCCCATTTTGAGCCTACCTCATTTCAGATGACGTGCCCCCCCCATCAGGGTTTTTTTTTTCAAATCGACCACTGCTCAAAACTTGTTCTTTTTATTTTTGAGTGTTCTTTTTTACGATGACTTGTTCTTTTTTACTGAAAGTTTTATACGGTGTTGTACTCATGTTTTTAACCAAAATTTCCATTCATACATCCATCTACAATATTGCGTTCCCAGAAAAAAATTTCGGAGGGATGACTTTTCGATTTTTTGCAATGGGTTAAAATGCACCGTGTATATATCAATTTCAACAGCTAAATACGCATTGCAAGCGTAAATCCACTAAGCCGCAGAGTCGCAGGGGTCTGGGGGCGGCAGCCCCCAGAAAAAAATGGAGATTATTCACTTTTTAAACCAAATTTGGTTAACAGGCTGGGGGAATAACTTTCAGATTTTTTTTAAATGATCCCCGTTTCCACACGATAAACAGCCAAATCCATACACTAATAAAAGCGTAGTAAGCTAATAGATGGTGCACGCACTTATACACACTTGCTTACGCTTTCATGAAAGACAATTTAGTAAGGAACACAAGGCAATAAAGTTGCAGGGGTTGGGGGCTCAGCCCCCAGTACGAAAATTTGAGAATTTTTTGTTTTTAGGGTAAATTCAGTCAATTGGAGACGCATTGGAAAACTTTCCGGCTAAGTTTTATTTAGTGCCGCTCGGTGGGCACATGAAGGCTGCGTAAATTATTTTTATTTTTGACTGCGTAAATTTACGGTCCACTGCGTAAATACGCAGTATTTTACGTAAAAAACCATACTTTGCCGATAGATTATAATAAGGAATAGTAAGCTACGGAGTCGCAGGAGTCTGGGGGCGGCAGCCCCCAGAAAAAAATTTAGAGTTTTGGATTTTTACGCCAAATTTGGTCAATTGGAGACGTATCGGGAATTTTTTCCGGGGGCAAGAAAAACCACAGGATGTAAAAATAGACTGGGAAAAAATTTCAGGTTGGAGGAATTCCCTTCACCACCACCCGCTCCCCCGGTACGCCCTAACCATGTATGAGGGTAGGTTGGGTAATGGATGGCAGAATCGAGAAGGCAGTTGGAGAGGGTCCCAAGAATTGTGGCAAAATTGGGTGTAATTGGCGTTTTTTGAAATATTGTATATACAAAATTTACATTATATAATTATATAAAAATTTTCGGGGGGTCTCCATAATTTTGGCTGATAGGCAATCCAAAATATACTATAAACCACCTCTTGCTAAAGCTAGTTTTCAACGGAGTCTGTAGTTTCCACAAATTAGCTTCTGACGATCTATATACGTTAGAATTGTTAAGGTGTGTTAAGATCAGGGACTAGCCAGGATTTTGGAAAGGAAGGAGCACCTCGTTACTTTAAAAATTGAGAAAAACGACAAATTTATGCTAAAAATTTCACACTGAAAATTTTGTATTTTTGCACCTTCAATAAAGTCCCCTAAACGTCAAACCACGCGTCCCCTCCTCCTTAAACCTTCGAAAAATCTGGGACAAGCCCCGTACCACACCCCATCCCCATATACATTTACGCTGTTAAATGCTGCTTATAAACACTATGAAGTACCCTAGTCCTCTACACATTCGTAGGACTGCAAACTGAAGAAAAGAATACACTGTTCAGTTCAGTCGCTCTTTTAAGATCCCTAGAGAGAGACCATTATAACATATATAATAGCTGTCCCCAGAAAATTTTTTGAAATTAGACACAATTTTGGTGCACTGTAGACGTGATTCTGAGGTTTTACACGGCTGCAGCTGGCTGTTCTGCGGTTGTTCTTTTTTATTTTTTGCTGTTCTTTTTTAGAAAATGGTGTTCTAAAGAACATAATTTGGAACAAAAAAAAACTCTGCGGCCCCCATAGCCCAAATTTTTTTCTGACAGTCAGTTTTAGCGACTTTTTAGCCGTAGAGATCTCGCTTTAGTAGGGTTTTTGGGTCCTTTTTTTGCTAAATTTAATATCAGTACGGCTATAATAACGTACACAAACGTAACATTTAACGTATGATAACCATTTTTTCGCCTAAAAATAGTGTTTTGTCGTGAACTTGGTGCGCCCCCCCATCCATGCCCCCCCCAACGCGCGGGCCCCCCCCATAAAATTTTGCCTAAAAATATGCCAGGTTAGATAATCATTCAAGATATCGGAAGGCAGCGATTTACAATAAATGGTCCTGAATTAGATTTATTTGGTATGAATTCTATTCATGTTTTGAACACCAGAGTTTCATTTCAATAAACTCACAGGCCCACGATAATAGAGAGAATAGTTTCCTGCTAAATCAGTTGACTCATTAGCAATTTATTACACAATGTCACAACGAATCACGTCCTGATTGGCAGCCAAATTTGTCACAATTGTGAGCCTGTGAGTTTATTGAAAAAGGACCCACATAACTGTTTGGAAGCTGTTTGGTTGCATGAAATGTTTGGAATAACTTACCAGCGTCGGTAGTATGTTCACCCACTCCCGAAATTTTTTCAACAAGATTAAGCGGGCAAAAAGTTTTGCTACAAAGTTTTATTATAGAATAGTTTTATGATCAAGTCTAGATTGCATTGACTTGGATGAGAATTTCCACTGCTCATTTTCTGTTCGTCTGTTTGCTTTGTTTGCTTTTGGAATCTGTTTTTGGTTTTTGTTAGTATATATTTAGCTTCTGTTGGTTAATTGTGTTTAAATGTGCTTTGTTGTTCGTGAGTAAATCATTTCATTTCATTTCATATGCAGTAACAAACAGCCAATAGCAACTCAAGCGCACTAATTCAGACTTATTCCACACTTTAAAGCTTCTTCAGCCAAATTCCAAGCTCACGTATGCGTTCGGCTTCGGCAACCCTCACTTTATAAAGTCGTGAACAATGTTTGAAAGCTCCTCCATACTGAGGGTATCGGACAACAACTTCTTCTTGAGATCTTCACTTTTCACAATACGCAGCATCCCTGCTTGACTGGAAACATTCACAACCCTGAAACAAAAAGTATTTATTTAAGTCCAATCACACATGTATATAGTTGTGTTGAGAGCGAAGAGACCCAAAAACTCGGTTTCGACAAGAGAGAGGGTCCCGCCACAAGTATAAAAGAGGGAATGCGAATTTGGGAATAAGTCTCATTTAGCAACTGTGAAAACAGATGCTTTTCGATCAGTATTATCATTATAATTTTTTAGCACTTGTGGCGCAAATATAAAAACCTAGTTCCATTTGAAAAAAGGTTCCCGCAGCAGTAATACACTAAGTAGAAGTTCAAGTAGAAGTCAAAAAATGTTTACTTTGGAAATCTATAGTTAAACTAAAACACTTCTGGAATAGTGTTCACCGCGGCGGCCACTTGGTCTAAATTTATCGTCATGGTCATTTTTATTCTATTTAGTAAAAAAAAACTAGCTTGATTACTCACTATACCATTAGCATACCTAGCACCGGGATTCAGTATGGGAAACAGGATCCGACATACATCTAGCGTTCCAAAGTAGTTGGTCTTCGCTGTAACTTCAGCTTGCTCCGAAAAAGGTGCGTCGCTATCATTCTATAAAAGCAAGTTTATTACGGACGGATCCAAAGAAATTTGCGAAAAATTACAGCGACTTAGGATTAGGAAACAAATAAATTTCAAATTGTAGGAAATTAGAAAACAAATAAATTAATAATAAATAGCTGCGTATGTACTCGCATCAGACGGTTAGAAATATAATTTGCTGGCTCCTTGCTTGCATAATCATTATAAATCCCGATGTGTAGTGAAAAAACGCGCAAGAATGCCCGGATCGACAAATGATAACTAAGTTTAAGAAATCCAAATCCAAAATGTTCATGTTACATCTGTACGCACGTAAATAAGTAAGAATTTGTTACTGTAATAAATGGTATATAAACAATCATAATATTAAGACATACCTTGTAAGCCATTCCAGCATTATTGACGAGAACATCAAGACCACCGTGTTTTTCTTCCAAATGCGATTTCAAATTTTCGCAAGTTTCCTTCTTCGTCAAGTCTAACGGGAAAAATTCAACATTTGACAAAATGTCAGAGTTTTCTGCTTTCAACTTGTCAAGGGCCGCATTACCCAAATCTGGATTCCGAGCTAAAAAAGTCAAATAACACATACGTAAATATACACAAAAGCCTCAAACAAAACCCCTTTTTCAAGAAACTCTAAGGTCGTTACCCCTGCTTTTTTTTCTGCTCCGCCATGCAGTATGTATACCTGGCATGATTATAGTTTAGGCAAAACTCTTTATGAGTGAGTGGTCACTACTCGCTGGTCGCCCGGCGACCACGGTAAAGGCGCGCATCAAAGTAAAATGAGAATAGTATGAGACACAATATCACTGACACTTTGTTTGTGATATATGCGTAAATAATGCGTCATTGATGCTAAAGTTGGGGAAAACGGTGAGAATGGGTTGACAAAAGCGAGGCAGTAACCACACCACGATGTTTTCGACGAAGCCCAGCCAGCCTTTCCCCTTTCAGTAAAAAAAGGCAAGTGTTTTCCGTATTGCAAACCTACGTTTACTCCAGCCCGGTAACTTTGTATATTTACGTATGTGTTATTTGACTTTTTTAGCTCGGAATCCAGATTTGGGTAATGCGGCCCTTGACAAGTTGAAAGCAGAAAACTCTGACATTTTGTCAAATGTTGAATTTTTCCCGTTAGACTTGACGAAGAAGGAAACTTGCGAAAATTTGAAATCGCATTTGGAAGAAAAACACGGTGGTCTTGATGTTCTCGTCAATAATGCTGGAATGGCTTACAAGGTATGTCTTAATATTATGATTGTTTATATACCATTTATTACAGTAACAAATTCTTACTTATTTACGTGCGTACAGATGTAACATGAACATTTTGGATTTGGATTTCTTAAACTTAGTTATCATTTGTCTATCTGGCATTCTTGCGCGTTTTTTCACTACACATCGGGATTTATAATGATTATGCAGAGCAAGGAGCCAGCAAATTATATTTCTAACCGTCTGATGCGAGTACATACGCAGCTATTTATTATTAATTTATTTGTTTTCTAATTTTCTACAATTTGAAATTTATTTGTTTCCTAATCCTAAGTCGCTGTAATTTTTCGCAAATTTCTTTGGATCCGTCCGTAATAAACTTGCTTTTATAGAATGATAGCGACGCACCTTTTTCGGAGCAAGCTGAAGTTAAGCGAAGACCAACTACTTTGGAACGCTAGATGTATGTCGGATCCTGTTTCCCATACTGAATCCCGGTGCTAGGTATGCTAATGGTATAGTGAGTAATCAAGGCTAGTTTTTTTTTACTAAATAGAATAAAAATACCATGACGATAAATTTAGACCAAGTGGCTGCGCGGTGAACACTATTCCAGAAGTGTTTTAGTTTAACTATAGATTTCCAGAAGTAAACATTTTTTGACTTCTACTTGAACTTCTACTTAGTGTATTACTGCTGCGGGAACCTTTTTTCAAATGGAACTAGGTTTTTATATTTGCGCCACAAGTGCTAAAAAATTATAATGATAATACTGATCGAAAAGCATCTGTTTTCACAGTTGCTAAATGAGACTTATTCCCAAATTCGCATTCCCTCTTTTATACTTGTGGCGGGACCCCCTCTCTTGTCGAACCGAGTTTTTGGGTCTCTTCGCTCTCAACACAACTATATACATGTGTGATTGGACTTAAATAAATACTTTTTGTTTCAGGGTTGTGATGTTTCCAGTCAAGCAGGGATGCTGCGTATTGTGAAAAGTGAAGATCTCAAGAAGAAGTTGTTGTCCGATACCCTCAGTATGGGGAGGAGCTTTCAAACATTGTTCACGACTTTATAAAGTGAGGGTTGCCGAAGCCGAACGCATACGTGAGCTTGGAATTTGGCTGAAGAAGCTTTAAAGTGTGGAATAAAGTCTGAATTAGTGCGCTTGAGTTGCTATTGGCTGTTTGTTACTGCATATGAAATGAAATGAAATGATTTACTCACGAACAACAAAGCACATTTAAACACAATTAACCAACAGAAGCTAAATATATACTAACAAAAACCAAAAACAGATTCCAAAAGCAAACAAAGCAAACAGACGAACAGAAAATGAGCAGTGGAAATTCTCATCCAAGTCAATGCAATCTAGACTTGATCATAAAACTATTCTATAATAAAACTTTGTAGCAAAACTTTTTGCCCGCTTAATCTTGTTGAAAAAATTTCGGGAGTGGGTGAACATACTACCGACGCTGGTAAGTTATTCCAAACATTTCATGCAACCAAACAGCTTCCAAACAGTTATGTGGGTCCTTTTTCAAATAAACTCACAGGCTCACAATTGTGACAAATTTGGCTGCCAATCAGGACGTGATTCGTTGTGACATTGTGTAATAAATTGCTAATGAGTCAACTGATTTAGCAGGAAACTATTCTCTCTATTATCGTGGGCCTGTGAGTTTATTGAAATGAAACTCTGGTGTTCAAAACATGAATAGAATTCATACCAAATAAATCTAATTCAGGACCATTTATTGTAAATCGCTGCCTTCCGATATCTTGAATGATTATCTAACCTGGCATATTTTTAGGCAAAATTTTATGGGGGGGGCCCGCGCGTTGGGGGGGGCATGGATGGGGGGGCGCACCAAGTTCACGACAAAACACTATTTTTAGGCGAAAAAATGGTTATCATACGTTAAATGTTACGTTTGTGTACGTTATTATAGCCGTACTGATATTAAATTTAGCAAAAAAAGGACCCAAAAACCCTACTAAAGCGAGATCTCTACGGCTAAAAAGTCGCTAAAACTGACTGTCAGAAAAAAATTTGGGCTATGGGGGCCGCAAGTTTTTTTTTGTTCCAAATTATGTTCTTTAGAACACCATTTTCAAAAAAGAACAGCAAAAAATAAAAAAGAACAACCGCAGAACAGCCAGCTGCAGCCTGTAAAACCTCAGAATCACGTCTACAGTGCACCAAAATTGTGTCTAATTTCAAAAAATTTTCTGGGGACAGCTATTATATATGTTATAATGGTCTCTCTCTTAGGGATCTTAAAAGAGCGACTGAACTGAACAGTGTATTCTTTTCTTCAGTTTGCAGTCCTACGAAAGTGTAGAGGACTAGGGTACTTCATAGTGTTTATAAGCAGCATTTAACAGCGTAAATGTATATGGGGATGGGGTGTGGTACGGGGCTTGTCCCAGATTTTTCGAAGGTTTAAGGAGGAGGGGACGCGTGGTTTGACGTTTAGGGGACTTTATTGAAGGTGCAAAAATACAAAATTTTCAGTGTGAAATTTTTAGCATAAATTTGTCGTTTTTCTCAATTTTTAAAGTAACGAGGTGCTCCTTCCTTTCCAAAATCCTGGCTAGTCCCTGATCTTAACACACCTTAACAATTCTAACGTATATAGATCGTCAGAAGCTAATTTGTGGAAACTACAGACTCCGTTGAAAACTAGCTTTAGCAAGAGGTGGTTTATAGTATATTTTGGATTGCCTATCAGCCAAAATTATGGAGACCCCCCGAAAATTTTTATATAATTATATAATGTAAATTTTGTATATACAATATTTCAAAAAACGCCAATTACACCCAATTTTGCCACAATTCTTGGGACCCTCTCCAACTGCCTTCTCGATTCTGCCATCCATTACCCAACCTACCCTCATACATGGTTAGGGCGTACCGGGGGAGCGGGTGGTGGTGAAGGGAATTCCTCCAACCTGAAATTTTTTCCCAGTCTATTTTTACATCCTGTGGTTTTTCTTGCCCCCGGAAAAAATTCCCGATACGTCTCCAATTGACCAAATTTGGCGTAAAAATCCAAAACTCTAAATTTTTTTCTGGGGGCTGCCGCCCCCAGACTCCTGCGACTCCGTAGCTTACTATTCCTTATTATAATCTATCGGCAAAGTATGGTTTTTTACGTAAAATACTGCGTATTTACGCAGTGGACCGTAAATTTACGCAGTCAAAAATAAAAATAATTTACGCAGCCTTCATGTGCCCACCGAGCGGCACTAAATAAAACTTAGCCGGAAAGTTTTCCAATGCGTCTCCAATTGACTGAATTTACCCTAAAAACAAAAAATTCTCAAATTTTCGTACTGGGGCTGAGCCCCCAACCCCTGCAACTTTATTGCCTTGTGTTCCTTACTAAATTGTCTTTCATGAAAGCGTAAGCAAGTGTGTATAAGTGCGTGCACCATCTATTAGCTTCTACGCTTTTATTAGTGTATGGATTTGGCTGTTTATCGTGTGGAAACGGGGATCATTTAAAAAAAAATCTGAAAGTTATTCCCCCAGCCTGTTAACCAAATTTGGTTTAAAAAGTGAATAATCTCCATTTTTTTCTGGGGGCTGCCGCCCCCCGACCCCGGCGACACAGCGGCATAGTGGATTTACGCTTGCAATGCGTATTTAGCAGTTGAAATTGATATATACACGGTGCAATTTAAACCCTTGCAAAAAATCGAAAAGTCATCCCTCCGAAATTTTTTTCTGGGAACGCAATATTGTAGATGGATGTATGAATGGAAATTTTGGTTAAAAACATGAGTACAACACCGTATAAAACTTTCAGTAAAAAAGAACAAGTCATCGTAAAAAAGAACACTCAAAAATAAAAAGAACAAGTTTTGAGCAGTGGTCGATTTGAAAAAAAAACCCTGATGGGGGGGGCACGTCATCTGAAATGAGGTAGGCTCAAAATGGGGGGGGGGGGCTACGGACCAAATGGAGGGGGACGCCCCCCCCCCCAGCCCCCCCCCCCCTACTCGCCCCCCAGCCCCCCGCTCGCTAATGCCAGTCTAACTGTCAGTTTAGTAAAAAATATGAGACCTTTATGATCTTTATAGTTTGTGACACAAAACCTTTTTGAGATTTTTTTATTGAATAAGCAATTTTTATGTTTTCAATGACTGGCTGATTATAGTGCAACAAAAGAAGACAAACACCGTGATTTGGGATTCCCTAACTCTGCGTACGGCATGAGTAAAGTGGCTGTGACTGCGATGACCCGAGTGCTGCAAAGGGAACTGGACAAAGACAGACCGCAGGACAATATTGTCGTCACTGCTGTGAGTTCATACTTTGGATTGTTTATTTATAAAACTAGATTAGTTGGGTTGCCGATCCCCAGCGAAGCAGGTGCAACTCATTGTATTCGTTTTCTTGTTCTTTTTTTATTATTTTTCCTTGTTATCAAACATCATGAGTTTTTTCTCTCAGGGGTTACTCGGAGGATTGGTGCCAATTGGTGGGAGGGTTCCCCCACGAGTAATTGTGTACCCCAACTGGGTGACCCCCTTGGCCCTGACCCCACGGGGGTCCGGGTGACGTGACTAGTTGTGTAATTTGCGACATAAATCTAATGGTATGTTGTTTTGGTTCGGACCATGTAATTGTAGACAGAATTTTTCGTCCTTTTTTTAGTTTTTTTGGTGGAGGTTGAGAAAAAGGCGAAATATCATCACAAGATTCCATCCATTGTAAATAATAGGCATCTCCTAGAGTTTTTGAATGTGACCTTTACCAGCCCAACTAACTATAGATAAAATCGCAATTCTGGATAAACGTTAATAATAATCATTTTTTAACAAACGCTTTTTATAATTTTTTAAAACACATAAACACCCTATGTGCTGTTTGAAAAAATGGATGCCGACCATACATGGGCGTGATTTGGGTAATCGGTGGATCACGTAGCAAAAATGGTGGCTCACGAAGGCAAATTAGGCGGAGAAGTTGCTCCGCACTCTCTCCTGGTGGCTCACCCCCCAGAATGTGCTACCGGCCCATATATGGTACCAACCGGTGCTGAACGGCAGGGTTGGCAAGTCTCGGGTTTGCAACCGAGACCGAGACCGAGACCACCGAAACGAGACCTACGAGACCGAGACCAGCCCTTGGGGGACCTTTTTTCAAGTTTCCATTTTAAAAATTTGAGATACTTTGAAATGTAAAAAATTTGTGATTAAGTTACAAAAAAGTGACCATTAGGTTGTATGAGTGCATGACTTGCGACGTAGAGAGAAACGTAATATTGTAAACGACCGGATGCATGAGAGTAAGTGATTGACAGCCGGACCCGGAGAATAGGATTATTTTCCTATTATTTATTCTGTCAACTTTTTGTATTTTTTAATAAGTTTCGCACACTTCCTCGCATACCATA
The DNA here is from genome assembly GCA_030248245.1 of Trissonchulus sp. WLG1_4. NCBI lineage: Eukaryota > Metazoa > Nematoda > Enoplea > Enoplida > Ironidae > Trissonchulus > Trissonchulus sp. WLG1_4. The sequence continues at coordinate 17,521 of JASANF010015828.1, forward strand.
GGGTGATTTATAGTGCCTTGCACACATTGTCATTTTGGCAGTCTGACTCAGGTGCCAGCTTAGAATCGTCCGTGCTGGAGCAGTGGTGCTACTGTCAGAAGTTCTTATGCGAGCACCATCACGTACCAGAAGAGTTTCTCCCGCTGGAACAGTTATGTGGGGAACAGGTTTGATGCCCCAACCACGCCATAGCCCAAAAATCTTTTGAGTGTGCCTAGGTTTTTTGTATACTTACCGTTTTGACATGCGTTGAGAGGTTGGGGCTCAAGAAAATTAATTAAACTGCCACCCAATACGCGCTTGTAAAGTTGCAAAAGCCAGCAAATTTTTAATTACAAATCAGCTACGAAGTTAGCACTTTGATAAATGATGGTCAGTATTTTTACTGTTTAACATATGCTTGAGAAGTTTCACATACAAATGCAACATCGCTAAGTCAGACAAACCTTCTAGCTCAAACTTTAACTAATAGCTTGATGCACAAAAGTTTAAACTTGAAGTCAGTTTGACGAAAAATGCGTGAACTGACATGTCTGCAGCAGACAGTTGTGACCATTTCATTGGAATTCTATTTGGAAATTTACATATTTTAAAAAAATCTCCGTGATTTTAAAAAATTTTGAAAACTTCAAGTTTCATCTGGAATACCGAGACCACCCTATGGCAGGTCTCGGTTTCCTACCGAGACCGAGACCGAGACGAGCCCAGTCTCGGGTTTTTTATGAGACCGAGACCGAGACCGAGACTGCCAACCCTGCTGAACGGGCACAAAAAGTAGTGTGGACGGAAATTTTAGGAATATTTTAGCACTTTGATTTTTCACATGTAGATTTGTAAAAGGGAAGGTCGAACTAAAGTGGTAAAGCCAACCCCGCGTTTGGTAACAACTAAAACTGCGAGCGCAGTCTAGTGACTTATGGCCCCCTGCAAAATACATTTATCGCACCAGTTTTAAATTACCGTGGTTATTGTAACACTCTGGTATAGGGATGTACCGAAAATTCGGTATTCGGTATTCGGTCTCCGCCCCAAAACGAGGTATTCGGTATTCGGTACCGAAAAGTCAATTTTCGGCCGAATACCGAATAGTTCAAAAATCAAGGAAATTCCAAATCAAGCAACGTTTAGAATAAGAACTCATTTATTAATCTTCCAATTAGCACTACACTTCGACCTGAGGTCCTGAGATGTGCACAAAAAACATGAAAACCGTATATGTGTTAGCTCATAACCTCTAATTAGCATTTGTGAGGCATTTAACGCAACACATATTTGCGTGAATTTTTGATGGA
>JASANF010015829.1:0-16697 GCA_030248245.1 Trissonchulus sp. WLG1_4
AATGTAGGGTCACCCCCTACTTGAGGCGGGTTTTCCTGCGCCCAAAATATCGAAAATATTTCAAAAATACAGTGTTGGTTCTGTATCTTCACGTTTGAGAACTCGCAGATTCGTACTTTCTAACAGTTTCCAAAATATCCGTAATTGTGAATAGAATTGCGCTCTGCGCTTCGTTTGCACACTTTTGAGATAGCAGAAAGGCTGCCAGATACTTTCTACTTATCTGTGCTAGCTTGCGAGCGTCGAAAATGATGACGTGTCGCATGAATAGGAAAATATTTCAACATTCTGAAATTTCTCTTCATATCTAAATTGTAGCGTCTAAATTTATTAATAAATCGTAATATTTAAATTATTTCAATATATTTGTTATTATGCTTGAACAGGGGAGCTAACCCGCATCCGATTTGGCACAAACCAAAATGTTGAATATCTCTTATGTGTGGTCTGGCTCACGGTAGTCAGACAATTTTGAAAGACGGGGGGTTTGGCACCGGCGCATGAACAGGGGTTAGGTTTTGAGGCCCCGCGTGCCATTGAGGGTTAGGGTTAGGTCCCCTGAGTTAGTTCGATGCTGTGAGACAGTTTTTATTTGTTTTCTCCTCTTTTTGAAACTGTTATTGTTTTGCTTTTCAATAAAAGATTGAAATTTCCAATAAAATTCTGAACTCTAAAAGTGCCTCCCTAGGGCTTCTTAGGGCCTGTTGTTTGTAGATGCCCTTTGGAGGGCTTTGCAGCTGTTGTGTGTGATTCCGTGTGTGACCCCGGACCTAGCTAGGGCCAGTTTGTGAGCGAGTTTTAGAGCCGTTGCCCCGGTCGGCAACCGTTATTCTGCATTCCATTCGGGCTCGGGCGCACGGTCAGTTCTGTCCCTTGGCCCTCGCCTTCACGGCCTAAATTCCAAGAGCCCCGTGGTTTGCAGCATAACAGAGTAACAACTGTTTAGAGCCATGCCAGTATGTTAGCAACGGATTCGTGTACATTTCAATGGATATCACAAAATCCAATTCATGCTTGTCTTTTTATGGTGGTATACGCTTTGATGCCCAAAGGTTCTCTCTGTAGGCAGCCAGACTTTGACACCTTCCAGTTTTTTGGCCAATGCTCGAGCTACGTGCGTCGTAGAGAGCTCGTGAAACCACCGATAGAGAATTTAATGGCGAACAAAACATAATCAGTCGATTAAGGGTATAGGACGCACCCTTTTTTGTTTGCCTCACCCTAGGGTATTAACACAGCAACCGTGCACCTGTCATAGTTGACTGCTAGAAATAAACTACAATTTCCGCTGTTTGACTGCCGGAGTTGCGATCAAAGATCATAATGAGGCCATAAAGAAATTACTACTTTTGCGATGAAAAAAGTCAAATTTTCACATTGTATAATCAAGCATAAGTTTCGTTTTGTGGCAGCAGGACTGAAATTGGGCCACTAAACGCAAAGATCTGCTATTCTTGAAAAAAATTCGAAGATCAGTTAACTAGACTAAGCTTGCCAAGCTTTAGTAGCCCCAGATTGGGCATCCACCACGTGGAGTGCCTGAGGTTCACAGTGCGCATGAAAGGGTTAAATCTAGATTATTAGAAACTCTTACTTGAAGTTGATGATTGCGAGATCTTTTGTAACTGTTGCATAACAGTTGAGACGGTTGCACATTTTCAGGTTTGCCTTCTTTACCTTTGATTAGGCTTAGTGTTTATATTTAAGGCTTAGAACTTAGGCATCTTCTTTTTCTTCTGTTATCTCACACTTTAATATACGCGAATTAATATTTATCATTTCGGCTAGGCTATGTTCTCTATTGAAATCAAAATTAAATATAAATCTTCAAAAAACAAGAGAAGCTTTGCTTTTCATTATAAAAAATCATTTTTTTTGGTATTATGAAAAATTTTTGCTATATTTGCAATTTTTACTTATTTTAGGCAATCTATTTACAGTACTACGATAACAAAAGCAATATTTCCCTCAAAAGCGCTTCTGGTAAGTGACACATATTGAACAAAATGTTACCGTTAAAAATGGTTGACCAGAATAATTTGGACCGATCGAAATATTGTCATGATCAGAAATATGTTATGAAATATTATTTGCTTATTAACACTGAATTGTTTCTAATGAGAACGTTTTTGACTGTTGAAAAGTTTTGAACATTTTAAGCGATAAACACTTTCAATTGCGAAAGTTAGAGACTAGTCAGTGTTTGCCTTTGAAAATGTTCTGAACAGTCTAAAAATTTAAACGACAAACATTTCGTTTCAATTAATTTGTTCGTGCATTTTTAGTAAATTTAATTCACCCTCTGTTTTATTTGTACATAAGTTAGTCTTATACATATTTTTCCATTTAGCAGCTATTTTATAATTACCTAGTTTTTTATTTTCATATTCAATTAAAATTTTGATAAGTATGTAGCCAATTTCTGTTATAACTATCACATTGTATAAAAAACAGTTTTATTATAATTTAAAAAGTGTGTTTTAATTCTAGACAATATGCAATGATTCAATGTACAGCTGTGAAAATATTGGGTAAGATAACTTTTTGGTAATTTATAATTTTGCGGCCATAAATATTTCTATAACCTTTTCATGAATTAGATTAACTGGATTAGCTGAATAGATTTAATTCATTTAGAATTAACTAAGTTTTACCAATATTCGCAAACAAATGCGGAAGTACAGATCACAGAATTTCAACAAAACTTTCGTTTATCTTATGTTGAGTTAATAAAACTAATCACGTTAACTTAATCCAGTTAACTCAGTTTTGAAACTGCTTTAGTCTCTGAGTCTGTATTCTCACATATGCATTCGTCGAAGTTTAAGCTGTTCCAGCCTTAAAAAAGTAAAGTAAGAGAGTAGGTATTTTCAACCGTAAACCATGCCCACTTGGGCCGTTTTTGTTTGCTAAACGTAAAAATGTCATCGTACCTTACTTTGAAAAAGCATACATGTCAAATACGTCAATGCCAGAAGTTTATCAAAAGTTATTATTCTTAGAATTTTAACCAAAGTAACCACTTTCTAAATTTTGTGGCAGGACTATCACGCCTAGCCACTTGGCCACCGGCTCGTTTCACTCGGATATGTACCTAAGGCATCCTCGTGAAGTAACAGATTCTGTGAAACATAAACCCGACAGGTTTCAGTAGTATAAGATAGTGCTAATTGTTTGCTCTGAGGCAACATTATAAATGAAAGGGTTAAAAACGCGCCCGCTCCATTCAAAGCAATCATTTTAAAACAAAGTGACATACATATTTGTGTTGCAGCAAATCTTACGGAATTATACATATTTATTACCAAACAACACAGGTCCTGCGGTCAACAGAAATGCCAAAGAAACCGGTTAGTTTCTTCCGTGTGTGTCCTAGGCTTGTTTTTTGTAGGTTTTGCCGCTACTTTGTAGATTGTTACATCTACAACATCGTAGGGCTAATTCAATTTTCATAATTCAATTACTTGATTTGGTACAATATATAAACATGGCCCTCAATTCCACTTGTTTTAGCTAATGTCCATGCTTTGGGATGTCGCAAACTACTTGTGTTTGGCTCTTGGTGCATCGGTTATCAGCATTATTGAACTGATAATTTTGCTTATTCAAAAATGTAAACTGCATCCTGTCTAAACGTTTTTTCCTGATTTAAAATATTGTTTTTATAAAGTAAATCGACTATGTTTTACTTGGTTTTATTTATTTCAAATAAAAGTAAATTTTGGCTATAATTTTGCATCGTAATTTTGTAACACTTAGTTCCTATCCTGAGTAAAGTGGAAACAAAAATGGTTTGTAAACATGAAAATTAGAATAATGAAGGTTTTTGTCCTGAGACATGCGTGTTTGTACTTTGTACATAAAAACAGCAGGAAACTGACATTTTAAGCATAGATACGTACATAACATACATGTTTGCACAACATTCACGTAACTGTTAAAAGAAAGATGATACCCTAGTTTTGAAAGAAAGAAAGAAATGGAAGCACCGGGAATCGAACCTGGGTCTCTTGGGTCGACGACAAGAATGCTAACCACTACACCAGCTCCCGAGTCTCGTAGGCCCTACTTCACCTTACATCATAAAATCAACAAAACAGAATTTCGCCATGTTATTTGATACTTCTAACAGACCTTTGAATTAGAAAATCGTACACGTATCAGTTGACAATAATAGGACAATTCAGTGATAAGGCATAAACTATGATAGATATATAAACATGTTTGGGTTGATGAATAAGCATATACAGCTAAGTCATTATTTACAGACGATATTCTTTTCTTGTTTTGGAAAATTTCTTTCTTGTTATTTTCCTTCTTTATCAATATGTTGCATTTTCTTTCTTTTTTCTTAATGAAAAACGTCGAGTTTCTTGAAAGACTAATGATTTATGAAACCTAATAGATATGTTTTGAAGTTGATCATGTGTCTACTTCTAAATTTGTATCCGCGGCTTGGGTAAATAAAGGTCAAAAGGTCACTCATGTGAATTTGATGCTAGCCATTCCGACACACTAACAGCATTCCAAACTACTCAATTGGGCAAATTCATGAAAAAATTAAAAAATATTTGCTGAAGCCGGGATTAGCAAACAGCCGGTGTCGGACTTGACTTTTATGAATACCATAAGCCCGGGTTCTCATCCCAGATGTTATGAATACCAATAAGCCTGGAGTAAAGCCGAGCTTGGTTTTATGAATGCGCAAAGCCGGGATTTTAAGCTAGGCTTGGTGCAACTGTAGATAAATAGCTAGGCTTACACTTTTATGAATATTCGTGCAGTAGCTGACTGTCGCGCGATTTTTGTCAGATGCGATCTTGAAATTGAAAATAAGTTTAAGCCTTGTAGTTGATATGTTTATTACGTATGTATGTTGCCTTCTGAAAACTTAAAGTGCCGCGTTTAATATTCGTAGAATATCCTCAGCACAGCAAGCATGTTGCACCGTAATATGTCAAAACAAAGTTAAACCTTACTCGCAAAACGTGCTTGTTCAGTTTTCTAAAGTGTATACGTACCAACGAACGTACACTGCATAACAGTTGTACCTAATTTGCATATTAACTTTCACTTCCTGATGAGTCATGCAGTACAACTTTCATGCGCGCTGAGCTTCTTTGCATAATACACTACATTTTGCATAATTTCTATTTGCGCTATATAAACGCGTACTGTGCATGAATAGTAACGCCCGTTTCCCACTGCGCAGAAATAAGAAATATGGAATTGGAAATAATAAATAGAAATAAGAAATAATAGGCAGAAATAAGAAATAAAAACTTAAAATAAGAAATGAGAATTAAGCAATAAAGCCTTGTGCGTTCACATTACAGAAATAAGAAATAAAAAGTCGAAATAAGAAATAGGCCCGTCCAATCACAGTTCACACTGTTACTTGATTGGATGTGGCAAATTTTGAGCGGCAATTTCAATTTTTCAAACCCGTACTCCTAGGGCCTATTCCTTTACCGGATTAAAAGGTTAATTATAATCGGACTAAACAGTTTAAAAGTTAAGCTTAAAAATGCCATTCCAAAACCTCCGGACTAAACGGACTTAACTTTTAGTGCGCTGCTTTTTAATCGGACTAAACGGACTTAAATATGCACGCTAATGTTAAGCGTGCATGTTAAGTCCGTTTAGTCCAGTGGTAGTTTTGGAATGGGGTCGGACTAAAATTAAGCAGCTGACTTATTTTAACTCGTTTAGTCCGTTTAGTCCGACATGTCATTCCAAAACCTCGGACTAAAATAAGTCCAGTCCGTTTAATCCGGTAAAGGAATAGGCCCCTAGTTTCAGGTCTATTTAAAAAAAAAACCTGTCACATTTTTAAGAAATAAAAGGAAAATATCAGCATGGCAAATAATTGTTCAACTTATTTTTTAAGTAGGAAGCGCAGTGTTGGATGAAAATTACTTGACATCAGTATACAAAATTAACTATCTAAAATGTGCTTGTTGCTTTTTGCTGTTTAAATTTACTAAAAATTCAATCAAAATGAGCAAAAACTACGTTAAATTAGATTTCTTATACTGAAAAACAAAAATATATATCCTAAAATACGTAATAATACTACCGTAATCCCTATTTTTGACGTACGTACATAGAATTTTTGAATGGGCCAATCAGCTGAAAAGAAGGCTTGGCTTCTGTTTTTGCGCTCTAGCAAGCGTCTCTGATTGGCTAAAACCTTATTTCTTATTTCTTAAGTTAAACTAAATTTATCTTATTTCAGAAATAAGCGAAGGTATTTCTGAAATAACGAAATCTTATTTCGACTTTCATATTTCTTATTTCCTCAGTGTGAATGCCCTTTATGCCCCAGGAACTAACAATGCTCGACTCGTGTGTTAACTAGAACAATGTTGCAAGATTGTGTTTGTGTGCAAATGTCTAGACAATGTCTAATAAACACATTTCAGTACGTGTCTTTGCGCGACTTCAGTGATGATAGCTTCCCCTTCTCTTAGGGATGTGTAAACTGTATACTTCTGCCACTATATAAGGCTGATATTTGGGTAGTAGTTAGACTTGTGTGTTCGGTTGATCGCTCGAAAGATTCTGAAATTACGCAAAATTTTGCCAAATTACTGAAGTCTGAAGTCGAGTCTCGAAAGACATACTACCGATTTGGATCGCCGATACGAGCTTGTAATTTCGATCGGACCTACATCACAAAGTCGACAATCACTACGGCATACAGTCTGATTTCACTTGGCTCCAAACACGCTCATAACTAATCTACAAAACATTGTCTCAACAGGTTTCATCCCAACACTGTTTTATGAAATTACTTTCCTGTGACTGACATGTAATGTATGGTCTGACACACGCTCGAACAACAGTCTTCTATAGCTGCGTAATGCACAATTAAAGTACGTGGAATGCACATAGCCACGTGCACAGAATGATACACACGCCCACACAGTGTTTTTTCAAGACCTGACTCAAGTTTAACACTAGAACTACATACAATCATAGATGACGATTGCACTATGGTATATACGCGGCGGCCTCTACTAAAAAATATTTTGGCAATAATGCACCAGTACCAATCGCGATGTTGTGAATATGATGTGTTGTACCAATATGTGAATAGGAACTGCGACAACGAGACAGAGTTGGACCTAATTTGCATATACATGCGTGTTAACTGTTCTGACTGAGGATAGCCAGTTTTGTTGCTTTGAGGCCGAACAAAGCCGTGTTGAGTTCTGAAGATCTTGCCCATGCTTTTAGGGAGTTGAGCGTACTCAAAAGGCCAGTAAACACTTTACTGGCAACAAGTTTATATAGTTTTTGTTCATGTGTTTACGCTGATCAATGTAAATGAGCCGCACAGGAATACGCTAAATGACACTAAGGGACTCGTTTTGTTCCACTTCCAACAAAGCGCAACACATGTGAGTTTGCGTTTGCGTTTTCACGAAACACTCAACTATAGGCTTAGGCTCTGTCTTAGGGCCAATTCCTAAAATTGACTTAACAGATTTATTTTAATCGGACTTAACTAGTGGATTTAACAAGCTGCAAAATCCAATTCCTAAAATACCGGATTTAACGGATTTAATTTGTCACGCTGCATATTTTAAATCCGTTTAGTCGGACTTAGCTGAGCACGTTGATGCGCTTAAATCCATTAAATCCGGCATTTCAGGAATTAGATTTTAATAAAATGCGACTATTTTTAAGCTGACTTAATTAAGTCCGATCCAATTCCTAAAATACAAGATTTAAAGTGTTCTTAATGCTTCCGCTTTGCTTCCCAGCGTCAATAAGCGAATCGGCCAATAAAAATATTGCTGATATTACATGTGATACCAGGAACAGCCAATTATAAACAAATTAGCCTATTACTGAAAGAATAGCGGGGTCTTTTCCGTTATTCCCCCGCCTGCCGTAATTTCTGTTATACTTGATCAAATTTCATAATGTTGGTACCAATCGACTCCCCTTGACCTCAGGACTTCAAAAATACACTTATTTTAAAGATTTTAAAATTTTTAAAAAATTTTAAAATTTTAAAATTTTGCCCTTTTTTTAAAATTCTATTCCTGGAACGCTAATATTTGGTTTCCGGAATGCCGAAATAAGCATAAAACATCAAAATAGCGATTTAAAAAAGTTTAAAATTTTTTGATAAATTAAAAATTCGAATATTTTAAAACTTTTTCAAGACAATACAATTACATCCATAACATTATGTTTAATGACACCAAATCTTTGCATCCCCTAAGCTTCACAAAATCACAATGGAGGTGAAAATGCTGCAATATCCTGTAAGATGACCTGAAAGGGTTTCGTCCCTGCAGCCGACTCCGCCACATGAATTAACACAAATATGAGTCCAGCAGACTACGATGAGTCCCAAAGTGGCGTTTATTACGCATTTTAGCCTTTTTCCAAGTCGATTCAATTCCCTGAGTGTGAGCTCCATTGTTCGGGTCAACGAAATAATAGGTGTAATTTACAGTCATGTGCTGGTAAACACCTGCAGCTTGGATCTGGTTATATGGCGCCCACTCGTCGGACATAATAGTAGTCCCGGGCAAAACAGCCTGCTGTATGATTGGCAGAAGTGTTGCAGCTGAGCGGTCCAGAACGGCATAAAGAAAGCTTTGTTTGGTTTCACGGCAATAGCCACCAAACACCCACTGCTGAGGATACATCCGACCTTGGTGATTCTTGCGTCTTGAAACCAGGCTTTCGTCGATCTCAACCGTAAATCCGGGGCCCCCAATTACAGTAGGATTTTGGAGTAGTCGCCAAGCGCAAAAACAACTGCATTGTGGTCAATCTCAATCTCCTGCGCGCTAAACTCGATGCTTGTTCGTTGAAAAGCCCAGCAGTAAATGAATAAAATGACTTTACGAAAGCAAAATTTGGAGCCATCCAACCATGTGTCAGTTCTAAGACGCTTTTCGCACCTGCATTCTCGCAGATGACACCGCCACCGATCATTTTTATCACCCAGTGTTAGCGCCATTTGGAGGCCATGCGGACAAATTCTAGGATTATAAAGTATACCAGTTTTTTGTAAAAACTCAACAGAGGTTTGCTTGTCATGATAACGCCCCGACAAGCGCAACAAATTAAGTTGAGGAACCGCCATTGCGAGATGAACACTTTAAACTAGTCCCGGGATTCTTTTTAGTCATTATCCGGGATTTTGCAGCTTGGGAACATTTTAAATTTTCGCGCTATGCCTACATATGCATATTCTACCTGTATACTACGCACTCTTGATACTACGTATACATATGCGTACACTGTAAACATAGGCCTATTTTGATGTTTTATGCTTATTTCGGCATTCCGGAAACAGAATATTAGCGTTCCAGAAATAGAATTTTAAAAAAAGTGCAAAATTTTAAAATTTTAAAATTTTTTTAAAATTTTAAAATTTTTAAAAAAGTGTATATTCGAAGTTCTGAGGTCAAGGGGAGTCCATTGGTACCAACATTATGCAATTTGGTCAAGTATAACAGAAATTACGGCTGGCGGGGGAATAACGGAAAAGACCCGAATAGCGTGGGTTTTTGGTGCGTTTTGTGTTTTTCAACATATTTTGGGGAAAAATTTCAGTTTTTCAATTGTTGTACTCAGCACTCAACTCAACTGTCCTAAAAGTTTATAAAGACATTTTAATGCTCCGATTTTAATGCCATGGCAGTCTAGTGGTTAAGATTTTTGCTGCCCACCCTACTGATCACAGTTCGAATCCCAGTTTAGAAATTTTGAAATTTCTTTTTTTGCCTGCAAACGGGATTGATAGCCTTTTTAAGATACTTTAAACAAAATGTGCTCCACACATGTATGAAGGTAAGAATGTGGGGGAAGCCCCCAAAATCGAGGGGCCGGGGTGGCGTCCCCAAAATTCGGGCAAAATGTAAAAAAATAGCACTTATGTAAAAAAATTTTACAAAATTTCGCACAATTTTGGGTATTTTTGGTCCATCAGGGGGTGGTGGGAGGGTCTCCAAAATTTGGCCGGAGAGGCTCCCCCAAAATTTTGACCTCGTTACATGTATGGTTGCCGCCATGTAAACGCATATGGGAGCATGTGCATGTGTGTATAATGACTGCATGGAACACGCAAACGGTAAGCATTATGTTTTTCAGCAGGAGTTTAAGCGCAACTAAAATTGATAAAACCGTATAATAAAAATGCGTTTTAAAAAGCCATTTTACGTAACGGTTAAGTCTAATTTAGAAGTTTTTTGATTTTGCGTGCTTGTAATCACCAAACTCTTTGAAAATAAAAAATTACTTAATTCAGAAGTAGCGAGTGTGTGTGTTTTTGCTTAATAGTAACCAATATTTAGAGAATAACTAAAAAGTAAAATGTCAAAACGTATGCAAGTAAAAAGCCCAAGTTAAGCGCTTTCATTTGGCATATTGTTCGTCCAAATCGGTTCAGGTAGTCTAAAGTTATAAGCAATTAAATGAGACACACCCTGCCTTTAAATCCATTAAATCCGCGAACTCGCAAAATCCACATCCAATCCAAAAAAATAAAAACCACCAGCACAACGCGCACAACCAAAGAAAAAAAAAAAAACCCAAACAAACCATTAAGACACGTTCTCACTCAGAATCGAGCTTTTTCGAGATAGCTTTCGCAGTCGAAAAAATCGACTTTCTCCGATCGGGCTCAAATTTTGTCCAAACATTGAGCCACATAACTTAATAAGCTATGCAAAGTTTTAGCTCTCGAAATTGATCCTGGCGGTAAATACGACCTTTTAAAAATTGACATTTCGAGTGAAAAATCTATGTCTGAGTAAACTTTCGGAATTGTTTATAAAAATTTATCCAAGCAAGTTTGGATGCTGAAAACATGGTCCTAGGTGTAAAATTAGCTGAAAAATTCAATTCAAATGTTATTTTTGCTTTTCAATGCAAAAAATGTAAAAATTTTGGCCATTATTTCAAAATATGCTATTTTCGCCAAAACACATTTTGCCCCCAAACTATACCGGGAACCCCCGCTTCCGAAAATGTTAAAACGGAATCTAATACATTTTTATAAGTTCTAAAACATATCAAAAAATTAGCAAAATCGAATAATCCTCCGGGGGTCAAAAATGCCAAAAACTGAAATTTTGCATGTACTGGCTGGTGACTACCTCTGACTTAAAAGACCTGTCTGGACAGTAATAGACTGATTTTATGCTCCATTTTGCCCATGTATGTGCGTACCGTACACCCAGGTATAATGCCATATGGTTAGTTTCATTTGTGAATGTATTTATCTGATACAGTAATTAAATTAAGTTTTGTCAGCTTACAAAACTTGTGCAATGAAAACGCAAAAATCTCACTATTTCGTTTAGTATTGCTGTTCGTATCCTTTGTGCCGGTGATGCTATTACAAATAATAAAATGCCTTTTTAACCCTTAAGTGATACCTAAAAATCAGCTGTATCAAATAATCCTTTGGGGTTCAAAAATGGCAGCAACTATAACTCATGAGTTTCTGCGTATTTGACTAATGATAACAATTCCAAGTAAAAATCAGTTCAAAAGGATGACTTTTTTAGTCCAATTATTAGATAATTAAATGAATCACACATTTATTAATACTATTTTTATTTTCACTTTGCATGGTAGTATATGATGCTTGAAAATCATTGCTGTGACACTAGTTTTCACAAAAAAGCTGAATCTGGTTTCCAAGTGTCTGCAGCAACTGCATTGCATTAGTTCTTTTTATGTGTTTACCCACTTAAAAATGTCTGCCGCAAACTGCTGACGCAAGTAAAATATACTTTTTAAACATTTTTTGCCTGCCCAACACAAACTTGCTATTTGTTTTGATTACCGTCTTGCTGCACGTAGTTTGTTTTTTGCGCTCCTGTTGCGCTAACGAAAATAATTTAAACCAAGTGTGAATTGATGCGGTGAGTTTTATCAGGTTCGAATAGTAAACGGGTTCGATATAGAAATACACAGGGACAGGTCATCGATGTAGAAGTATAACAGGAGGGACAGTAAGGACACATGAGGGACACAACCTACCCACTCGACACTTGGGGCAAGACTAGTGAACTGATCAACTGATCATATCGTGGAATGTTAGCTACAGAGACCGAAGTATTCACACGGAAGTACGTCAAAATAGTGTTGCACTTGGCGATGCAACTAGAGTTATGTACTTCGTCACACTTGACACAAGAGTACAATTTTTGAAAAGAATTAGATGTTTAACTAATTTAGTAAAATACTCCAGAAATTGTTGCGCTCTCAAGCACCCGCTTAATTTTGTTTCACGGCAAGATGTTAGTAGAGTGTGTGTGTTATTTCGACGTGAGTGAGATGGTATTTTGTATTCAATTTTAATTATCATGTATTTATTTTAAGTTATTTTTTAGGACAATTTAAATCTTCGACCATGAATATTTTAATTCTTCTGACACTTGCTGTCGGTGTTTCATCTGCATTGCTAATTCAAGAGATTAATACAGATTGTCCAATCAACAGTCCATTGTCTGTTAAGACGTGCCAGTTTATCGAACTGAAACAATCAAACTGTTCTGCTTGGTTGTCTGTTCCAACTCCTTATATCGCAATTATTGAATTATCAACTCCACCTAATGTCCGTCTTTTACTGAACTTATCATACATGCCGAATTTGACAGAGAAACGTTTACTGACTATTTGTGCTGATAAGAACAACCCACGTTGTGATTCCTCCTTTGATCAGATAGCTGTAACAAATTCATTAAATCGTCGTCGACACCATCGGCGAAATCGAGCCAAGTACCTTCCAGCTGGTAACCGGTATCCAACGGTAGTTATTGTGTTTTTGACAAATAATTACAATTTTGTTAATGACAATATAACACCTTGGGCAAGAAATCAAAGCAAGATATTACACATGTCGCAAGTGCAGTTTTTGCGGTCAACGATGACAGACGCCATTATTTATGGAAAAAAGACTCCTTATCACGGCTGCTACATTATTCACACATTAATACCTGAATACAAATTAATCAATTTATTTGAGCCTACAATGCCGTTTGTTGGTATGTTATCCTATATCAACAGAGAGTATGACGTAGGCTGCTATTCGTCTGGTAACTGTGATTGGGATACAATGGACTACTCGCTTAGTCGCTGTTATGGAGCAAACAGTTTTGTGCTTAGTCCACCAACACCGGGACAGCGTAATTCGTGCAAAAAACATCCAACACTATTGCTGCAGCCTACGGACCCTGTGTTTTCATGGGTATTGTCACACTACGATTTATATACGAGTAAACGACAATTCTACAGAAACACTGCTGACTGCTATATTACGTGGCACTCACAGCTTTTTAAATCCTTGAAGCCAGCTGATATTGCCCGTAAAAGATCGGAAATAATTCAAAATGCTCCTATTGTACTGGAGCGTCGTGTCAAAAGAGGCAATGATGATGCAGTTTGCTCACCACAAGCGAAAATCCCAAAATTAGAAGATGCAGTATGCAGTCAGCAACCAGTCGTGATTGAACAAATAAAAAATAAATGCATTGTGCAAGTAATGAATGAAATGGGGATCGACTCGGTCGTGCCTTTTTCCGACTGCGGTGATGGTGAGCACGAATCTGGAAGACTTGTTCCACTTACCAATGCTGACAATTACATGGATGGAACGCACACAGAAGACGCAATGTCTGTTGGAACTGTAAGTGAAGCTGATTTAGTGATGAGTCGTATTGGTTTTTTTGGTGGCAACAATCACGACCTAAAATCAATGAAGATATGCAGAAAGCACCTAACTGAATTCGGAAAAGTTGCATTCAAGCATTATCTAATGGGCAGAACTGGAGTTCTCAAAACAATGAAAAAAGGTGTCAAAATTGTGCAATGCGTTTTCCCGTCAACTCCATTCGCAAATGATCATCAGACTCCAACTACTGCGAAAAAAGGAGACCGGCATGCATTTCATGTTTCGAAACGACATTCACTTGCCATTATGAGATTATATGGGAAGCTGGTTCCTGTTGGCCTTCCTGTCTGTACTAGGCATTTCAATGCGGCCAATCGTATCACTGAAGAATATGAAAACAAAGTGAAAGTACACAGTCAATCAGCTGAAGCCGATGCAATCAATTCAGCATATCATTTACGCCTTCGGAGTGCCCAGTGCTACGAGGAAGCAAAAGGGTCATCACAGGAAAGCACAAAACCACTGTTTTGCAGTAGCCAATCGAGTGACGCCGAGTATGATGTGTCGTTGGTGCCTTCATGTCCTTTACCAGAAAATAGACTAGAACGCTATCGCCGACATTTGTCCATGTTACGAACAGAGGGTTGGATTTCTAAATGGTATTCTACAGATAAATACGCTGACCTGTCTTATAAGTCTAAGCTCGATAAAATGTATGCATATAAACAAGCGTCAGATATTTTGGCTTACACTTTAGTTGGTGAAGACATAGAAATTTTCAAAAAGGATATCCAAGCTTCTAATCAAAAGAAATGGAACATTGGAGAAAGCAGCTTAACTTCTATTCTGGATAATACAGCACAACTATACCAGTCCCTGGTTTCACCTGAACAAAAGCAACTACTGTTAGGCAGTGTTGCCTTGAATGTACCTTATCGGGTGTTGTCCGATCATGTGGCAGGCATCACTTCCTACATGTACACAAGATCGCGTAATTTAGCTCGACACTACATATCAGAAGGCTCTCCGCCACCAACAAAATCTAGCCACAGTAAAACATTACACCGTCAACGAATTGATCTTTTTTTGGAGTACATAATTGACAGAATGACTCCAATGCCGTGGGGGATGAAAACCACAAGAATCCAGTGCGGTGACAAAGTAGAAATTCCCCCGTTTCTTAGTCAAATCGTAAAAAAGAAACAAATAAAAGAGTTCAGGGCGTATGCAGAGCAAACTGGGAAATCAGATAAATTATTGGCTGATTCTACGTATTACAAAATACTCAAACTGCTTAAAATCAAGTACAGAACCGCAGTAACTGGACTCGATTACAAAACAAATGCTGGATTAGAAGCATTTGATCATTTGGAACAGCTGTTGTGCAACCTGAATGAAAAAGAACAGGTTGGTCAGGAAGAAATGGCGCAGCGGAAACAAGACTTGCGCCAAGCTAAGTCTTATTTGCAAGGTGATTACAAATACCATGTTACAGCAAGTTCATCGGTTGCAGATCACTGTACTACCTACGCTCTTAGTGACCCACAAAACTCGTTGTGGAGAACTCAATGTGATCACAGTCACAACGATCAATGCCAACGTTGCAGGCATCTCAACAGTACTTTAGAATATTTTCGGACACTTGTAAACGGTGTTACATTTGTAGACCCACACGAAAAACTGCAAGCTGTGCACGATGTCAGCAAATGGATTAACAGCATTGTTGAAATGAAGTTGCACAAGTTACGGTCTGTGCAGCAAAGTTCAGCTAGAACAGAAATGTTGAAAAATTTACAATACGAAGAAGCATGGATAATAATGGACTTTGCAATGAAGTTTCTCCCATCCTCAGGGCGAGAGGATCAGACAGCATTTTTTGGAAAGAAGGGAATTAATTGGCACATTTCATATATTGTACGTAAAAGTGAAGAAGGATTTGAGTACAGGATATTTCAGCACATATTCAGTCAGCACGAAGCACAGGATTCGATGACGGTGTCAGCTGTGCTTAATGACACAATTATTAGACTAAAACAAGAATGGCCTGAGCTGACGCGAGTATTTGTGCAGTCAGACAATGCTGGATCATACCATTCTGCAGCTATGTTGGCTTCAGTCAATGCCATCAATCGAAATCATGACATTTTCATCAAGCGCTGGGATTTCAGTGAAGCACAAGACGGTATGAAAACCATTGCTTACTATGTTTCTAAACGTTCGCTGTATTCAGGTTCAGACTAGGCACGATCACGAAATCACTTTTTGAGCACGGTTACTTCAGAAAACTTTCGATGGTAGACACTAACTTAGTTTTATAGCTTGTGAGTGCACATCCATCCGTGAGGAGTAATAGCTTGTAAACAAGTGTATAAATGCGTAAAAAGAAACACTGCTGCCATTTTAAAAATTTTTGTGCAAAACAAGTGTTGAAATATCTGTTTTACAGTTCATTTTTAGGCAAAGGTCCATGCGATCAAACGGCGTCTGCGGTCAAAAGACGGGTTCGTGAGTATGTTAATGAAAACCATCCAGCCACAAACGCTCGGCAGCTTGCAGAAGCTGCTCATTCAGACGGGGGTATACGAGGGGTGACGACAGTAATAGTAGACCATGTTTTCACTTTAGAAAACTCGGGGTACAGACCTCCAAATGTTAAAAAAATTCAGTCATTATCTAATTTCGAATTTTCAAAACCATTGTCAGAAACCGATGATGCTATAGTCAAAGTTTGGAGAGCTTATAACATTGGTTCTGGTGATGTCAGAAGGATTCCACGCGAGAGTGAAAAATTTTCATGGATCGATGTCGAATCAAGCATTGTGAAGAACTCACAAGAAGCACACTTCATACTTATGAAAGCTCAGTAGGAGTCGTGTCAAGGTTTTGAAGACGAAAGTGCTCCTGCTGATTTGGGATTCAGCGAAAAGTTTGAAGAAAAGAATGAAAATTCATGCTACAAATTGTTTCAATGTCCTGTCGAAAACTGTATCAAGACTTTTAACAAATATGGAAATCTGGAAAACCACATGCGGCTGGGTTA
>JASANF010015830.1:0-34853 GCA_030248245.1 Trissonchulus sp. WLG1_4
AAAAGCAAATCGTGTCATTTTTGATTGACATTTCACCTTATGGCTGAGCCAAATCAATCATTTTAGCTGACGTCGCCTATACTTAAAGAAATTATGGGTACGTATATCTTCTCCGCAACTAGGTTATTTTCCAACGTTATATTCAGCCTGCTGAATCCAGCTGCTAACGTCGCGGAGTCAAAACTCAGACTAAAGACAAATGCACTGAATGCAATGTAGCACGCATACACGTATAGGGGGGATGCGAGACCCCTCAAAATTTAGGAGGAAGGACCCAACTGCTTTTGTTTAGTTTGTTCGAAAATTTTGCTGAATTTATGGTATTTTTCTACTGTCAGGGGGAAATGGTCCCCAAAATTTAGATGAAGAAGCCTCCCCCATCTGAAAATTTGAGTTTTGGTTAGTGTCACTAATTGGCCATCAAATGAGAGCCGCAGCTAATCCCCAAACGTGTTAAACGTGTTTACGCTTTTGCAAATCGTGTATTTTGCTGGCGAAAACACGATTTGAAACGTGTCATTTCAAACGTGTTATACGTTTGGATTTTTGACACGGTTCCCTGGAAGCGGCAGTTTACCCCTACTAACGACTGACATTCCCCACCGGCCAAGCATGGTGCCAAAAAACGGACCGGTATCGGACGTCGTCGGCAACAGATGATCTTATGGGACGGGACCTTCCTCCATATGGCCAGTCCAGGAACCACTACTCTGGACGGTCAAACCGTGGGGCCAGCAATATCAACTGTTGAAGAGAAAAGCCAACTCACTAACTTCGTGAACATAGGTATCAAGAAAAAAATTCTAGCAATTAAATACATTGATTTAGCTTCCGTCCTTCCGCAGTCACTTTGCGGCCCACAAGCTAGTCGTGGTGCTTCGGAGTTTGTCTTTGACGAGTCGAATGGTGCCTTCAAACTCCACACCTCAAAAAAGGGCCTAGTGGACGTTTCGAAAATTTTCCATGAATTAGTGAACAAATATTGGAAGTCTGCAAACTCCGAGCGGCCGTTTGCAAACGGGGAAAGTCTGCAAATTCAAACAGACTTCAATACACCTCGCCGCAGGTGTCAAAAGACTGAAGTGTGATCATAGAGGTGTAAATTTAACCACCGGATACGGCGGAAGCTCTGAACTCGCCCAGCTTTAAACAACATCATAAATCTAGTGATAACTTCATAAGTTGGCAGTTGAATTTCATCATTCAGTTTCTGCAACACTATGTATGTATTATGTTTTCATTTTTATGGACACAAATTTTGACAGATATAATTTTTCACTGTAATTTTGTAATTAATTTTTAAGTCTATGTTAATTTTTGTGTTAATTTTAATGATTTCATTTTAATTTATTGACTTTACTTTGTTAGTTTTCTTTTTAACTTCTGACAATTTGCATTTTTTAAAATTAACAGTTATTTCATCATGTTTAGATACCAATTATCAGTTTTTTCACCAATTTCAGGGATGGCTGGATGATGACTTAATGTTGAGCTGAGTTTCAAAACAGTTAGCAAAACTCCAACCAAGGGATTAGCAAACAAAGATTGGAAAGTTTGCAAGCGGCCACTATGAGTTTGCAGACTTTCATGGTTTGCAGACTTCCACCCAATCCAAAAAAGCCATTGTCTTATTCGACCAATGGCTTGCTTCGTGCAATAACAAATTTATGTTTTAAGCCAGGTTCATACTTCGTGCTTTAGTGCTTTGGTGGTAACGAACGCGTGTAAGCGAAATCGAAATAGCACTTTTTGTGCTATAGCGCTTTTTTTATGCGCTATATGCGCTATAAGCGCTATGGAATTTGCTATATGCGCTATTTGCGCTATAGCGCTTTTTGGGGGTGCTATATGCGCTATTTGCGCTATATGCGCTATCGAAGGTGCTATATGCGCTATTTGCGCTATAGCGCTTTTTGGGGGTGCTATATGCGCTATTTGCGCTATATGCGCTATCGAAGGTGCTATATGCGCTATTTGCGCTATAGCGCTTATTGGGGGTGCTATATGCGCTATTTGCGCTATATGCGCTATCGAAGGTGCTATATGCGCTATTTGCGCTATATGCGCTATCGAAGGTGCTATATGCGCTATTTGCGCTATAGCGCTTTTTGGGAGTGCTATATGCGCTATTTGCGCTATAAGCGCTATCGACGGTGCTATATGTGCTATTTTTTTGGATATGGATGAAACTTCTACAGAAAAATGGCCAGGGGGGATTTGAACCACCCATTGCTAGATTACTAGCTTAACGCTCTACCGACTGAGCTACGCTGGCCTATTGGTGTTTGTGAGCGCCTACTGAATCTTTTTACCATTCTAAAGGTTCATTTTGCGTAACCAATAGGACGAAGAATGGAAAGTCATGTTGGGTAATTGCCTACAATTTTGACTAATAGGCGCGAGGGATGGAAAGCCCTACAAACCCAACAACCGGGGGGGTGGGCGATTACTCAATAAATTAGCCAATAGCACAAAATAGCGCCTAATTAGCGCAAATAGCACCCTCAGGTGCTATAAGCGCTATTTTTCAAGCCTATGAAAAAAATAGCGCTTATAGCACTTTGATGCGCTATCGTTTTGCTATATGCGCTATTTTCAATATCCTCTATCAAAACACAAACTAAAAGTCTAAAAGAATTTTAAACTTTTTAATTTTAATTGAGACATATTATACGTACTAAAAAGTACAAAAGTTTTTAATTAAATAGCCGATAGCACAAAATAGCGCCTAAATAGCGCAAATAGCACCCTCAGGTGTTATAAGCGCTATTTTTAAGCCTATAAAAAATAGCGCTTATAGCACTTTGATGCGCTATCGTTTTGCTATATGCGCTATTTTTTAATATCCTCTATCAAAACACAAACTAAAAGTTTAAAAGGATTTTAAACTTCTTAATTTTAATTGAGACATCTTATACGTACTAAAAAGTACAAAATTTTTTAATTAAATAGCCGATAGCACAAAATAGCGCCTAAATAGCGCAAATAGCACCCTCAGGTGCTATAAGCGCTATTTTTTAAGCCTATGAAAAAAATAGCGCTTATAGCACTTTGATGCCCTATCGTTTTGCTATATGCGCTATTTTTTAATATCGTCCATGAAAACACAAACAAAAAGTTTAAAAGAATGTTAGAAGGTAGATGTCGCGTGTAAGCGTGCACGAGCACGAGATTTTACCCCCCCCCCCACCCCTAGGTGCTATTTGCGCTTTTTGCGCTATTATAGTTTCCAGCTCAAAAACGCCACCCCCCCACCCCTAGGCGCTATTTGCGCTATACACGCAACGACAGGTAAGTAGGTATTCTCCAGCATATTAATATTCTACTAAAAACAGATCATTAAAGGAAATAACCAAAAACATATATAACTTACTTGTTAAGCAGGAAAAGAACCAGAAATAGTTTAAAGCAATAATGAGTTAATAATCATACTAATATAGAAATAATCAAGTCCAAGCAGCGTCCAAGCGCCTAAATAGCGCAAATAGCACCATCTGGTGCAATAAGCGCTATTTTTTAAGCCTACGAAAAAAATAACGCTTATAGCACTTTGATGCGCTATCGTTTTGCTATATGCGCTATTTTTTTATATCGTCGACTAGAACACTAACAAAATTTTAAAAATAATTTTAAAACTATTCTAATTTATTGAGGGACCGTATACTCACTAAAAAGGACAAAAATTTTCAATAAATTAGCCAATAGCACAAAATAGCGCCTAAATAGCGCAAATAGCACCCTCAGATGCTATAAGCGCTATTTTTTAAACCTACGAAAAAAATAGCGCTCATAGCACTTTGATGCGCTATCGTTGTGCTATATGGGCTATTTTTTGTATCGTCGACTAGAGCACAAACAAAAATTTAAAAATAATTTTAAAATTTTTCTAATTTATTGAGGGACCGTATACTTACTAAAAAATGCAAGACTTTTCAATAAGTTAGCCAATAGCACAAAATAGCGCCTAAACAGCGCAAATAGCACCCTCAGGTGCTATAAGCACTATTTTTTAAGCCTACGAAAAAAATAGCGCTTATAGCACTGTCATGCGCTATCGTTGTGCTATATGCGCTATTTTTTTGTATCGTCGACTAGAACACAAACAAATATTTAAAAATAATTTTAAAATTTTTCTAATTTATTGAGGGACCGTATACTTACTAAAAAATGCAAAACTTTTCAATAAATTAGCCAATAGCACAAAATAGCGCCTAAATAGCGCAAATAGCACCCTCAGGTGCTATAAGCACTATTTTTAAGCCTACGAAAAAAATAGCGCTTATAGCACTGTCATGCGCTATCGTTGTGCTATATGCGCTATTTTTTTGTATCGTCGACTAGAACACAAACAAAAATTTAAAAATAATTTTAAAATTTTTTTAATTTATTGAGGGACCGTATACTTACTAAAAAATGCAAAACTTTTCAATAAATTAGCCAATAGCACAAAATAGCGCCTAAATATCGCAAATAGCACCCTCAGGTGCTATAAGCGCTATTTTTTAAGCCTACGAAAAAATAGCGCTTATAGCACTGTCATGCGCTATCGTTGTGCTATATGCGCTATTTTTCAATATCCTCTATCAAAACACAAACTAAAAGTTTAAAATAATTTTAAAATTTTTCTAATTTATTGAGGGACCGTATACTTACTAAAAAATACAAAACTTTTCAACAAATTAGCCAATAGCACAAAATAGCGCCTAAATAGCGCAAATAGCACCCTCGGGTGCTATAAGCGCTATTTTTTAAGCCTATGAAAAAAATAGCGCTTATAGCACTTTGATGCGCTATCGTTGTGCTATATGCACTATTTATGCAATATTTTTTTATATCGACGTCCAGAACACAAACAAAAGTTTTAAAATACTTTTAAAATTCTTTTTGTTTATTGAGGGATCGTATACGTGCTAAAAAGTACAAAACTTTTCAATAAGTTAGCCAATAGCACAAAATAGCTCCTAAATAGCGCAAATAGCACCCTCAGGTGCTATAAGCGCTATCCAAGATCAGCATCACTATTTAAAGGGAAATTAACACAAACACCAATAGGCCTAGCGTAGCTCAGTCGGTAGAGCGTTAAGCTAGTAATCTAGCAATGGGTGGTTCAAATCCCCCCTGGCCATTTTTCTGTAGAAGTTTCATCCATATCCAAAAAAATAGCACATATAGCACCGTCGATAGCGCTTATAGCGCAAATAGCGCATATAGCACTCCCAAAAAGCGCTATAGCGCAAATAGCGCATATAGCACCGTCGATAGCGCATATAGCGCAAATAGCGCATATAGCACCGTCGATAGCGCATATAGCGCAAATAGCGCATATAGCACCCCCAAAAAGCGCTATAGCGCAAATAGCGCATATAGCACCTTCGATAGCGCATATAGCGCAAATAGCGCATATAGCACCCCCAAAAAGCGCTATAGCACAAATAGCGTATATAGCACCCCCAAAAAGCGCTATAGCGCAAATAGCGCATATAGCACCTTCGATAGCGCATATAGCGCAAATAGCGCATATAGCACCCCCAAAAAGCGCTATAGCGCAAATAGCGCATATAGCAAATTCCATAGCGCTTATAGCGCATATAGCGCATAAAAAAAGCGCTATAGCACAAAAAGTGCTATTTCGATTTCGCTTACACGCGTTCGTTACCCTAGCTTTAGTGCTTTTTAATTGTGTTTTCTAATGTTTGACAATCTGTGCTTTCAACAATTTCAAAAGCACTGAGCTTTGTGCTTTGTGATCTTGACTGTGCTTTATAAAGTTCGACTTTGAAATGTTTCGAAGCACTGTGCTTTAATGCTTTAGTGCCTTGGGCTTTTCGTCAGTGTTTTGGTGCTTTGAAAACTTGTGCTTTTGGTGGTGCTCGAAGCACTGTACTCTGTGCTTTGAGGGGTGCTTCGCACTTTGTGGTTCAGAACTGAAGAATTGCCGAATTTAATGCTTAACTAGAAGCTAAAGTTACATACTATTTATTTCTATTTGCTTAAACGTAACAGCGACGAAATTTAATGAAGGCCAGGAGAAGGGGGCTAACGCATGTTAGTTAAATTTCTAAAATTATTGTTAGCATACATACTGCAGTTATTTTTTGGATTTTGGCAAATTAAAACTTACTGTCAATCCATAACTGTAGATAATTAATGAAATTCAAATTTTAAATGTTATTTATTCAGTCATTAACATTTTCATTTCGTAAAATTATTGTTACAATTGCTAGTAGAAAGGCGGGTTTAATGGCGGGGAGAGGCTCCTCAAAATTTTACCGGAGCCAGTCAAGATATATACACCGGAATACCAAAATAGACCTTAGCACTTTAGCACCTTCGATAGCGCATATAGCGCAAATAGCGCATATAACACCCCCAAAAAGCGCTATAGCGCAAATAGCGCATATAGCACCTTCGATAGCGCATATAGCGCAAATAGCGCATATAGCACCCCCAAAAAGCGCTATAGCGCAAATAGCGCATATAGCACCTTCGATAGCGCATATAGCGCAAATAGCGCATATAGCACCCCCAAAAAGCGCTATAGCGCAAATAGCGCATATAGCAAATTCCATAGCACTTATAGCGCATATAGCGCATATAGCGCATAAAAAAAGCGCTATAGCACAAAAAGTGCATTTCGATTTCGCTTACACGCGTTCGTTACCGTTTTTCGACTACTTTTCGCCTATTTTTCGACTGTTTTTCAAAACTGAAAACGTCTACTTTAGTCTATTTAACGACAGTTTTTGACTATTTTTCGACTATTTAACGACTGTTTTTGTCTTTTTAACGCCTTTTTAACGACTATTCTTGCGCCGTCTATTTTTCGCCTATTTTTTGTCTGATTAAAATAGGCGTTTTTCAGTCGTTAAAAAGGCGTTAAAAAAACGCCATTTTCTCTCTGTGCCATAAGGTTTTTAACACCAATAATTTGGGTCAAATGCAGTTGGGGGGGAATAGTGGACCTATTTTTTTGAGTAGAGCACCTTGGGGGAAGCATTTCTGCTTCAAGAACCCCTATTTCATTTTTTGGATATTCTGAGATATGACACCCCAAAAAATTGAACCCTCAGTGAGTTACGTTTTACAATTTTTTTCCAAAAGCCCTTGATTTTTGCGTTCTAATCGTGTCTAAATGGTGTCAGATTATTGTTTACAATTTTTTAGAATCAAAACAAAGGCTCTTCACAGGGAGAAAATGACGTCTTTTTAACGCCTTTTTAACGACTGAAAAACGCCTATTTTAATCAGACGAAAAATATTCGAAAAATAGACGGCGCAAGAATAGTCGTTAAAAAGGCGTTAAAAAGACAAACAGTCGAAGCAGTCGAAAAACAGTCGAAAAGTAGTCGAAAAACAGTCGACACGTAGTCTAAAAACAGTCGAAAAGTAGTCGAAAAACTGTCGAAAAGTAGTCATAAAACAATCGAAAAGTAGTCGAAAAACAGTCAACAAATAGTCGAAAAGCAGTCGAAAAGTCGAAAAACAGTCGAAACGTAGTCGTAAAACAGTCGAAAAGTAGTCGAAAACAGTCGAAAAAGTAGTCGTAAAACAGTCGAAAAATAGGCGAAAAGTAGTCGAAAAACAGTCAAAAAAAGTAGCCTCCAAAAAGGGCAAGGTTCCCTCCCCAGTGTCTACCTTTCAGGTTTAATTGAATTGGGTTTTATACATATCGTAGCTACACTGCGTATCTTAATTCACTTTTACTATCTAGCTTACATAGTTCCTAACTAAGTAACTACGTATGTACAAAAAATAATGCTGCAGGATGTTAAGCATCCCGCTGCATCGAGCCATTAGGCTCAGAAGTCACGCTTTGATCTGAGCTGAGCACATCAGCTCTAAGAAGCGATAAATTGTGTATTCCAGGGCCACTTATATACTGCTGGTGAAACATTACGGTGCCGAGGTTGCAA
The DNA here is from genome assembly GCA_030248245.1 of Trissonchulus sp. WLG1_4. Lineage (NCBI taxonomy): Eukaryota > Metazoa > Nematoda > Enoplea > Enoplida > Ironidae > Trissonchulus > Trissonchulus sp. WLG1_4. The sequence continues at coordinate 7,914 of JASANF010015830.1, forward strand.
AAGTACACTACGCCTATTTTCGTTAAGATTGAAAATAGTCGAAAAATAGACGTTATTTAGATGCCTATTTTTCGACTATTTTTCGACTACTTTCGTTACAATTGAAAATAGTCGAAAAATAGACGTTATTTAGACGCCTATTTTTCGACTATTTTTCGATTACTTTCGTTACGATTAAAATTGTCAAAAAGTAGACTTTATTTAGACGCCTATTTTTTGACTACTTTCGTTACAATTGAAAATAGTCGAAAAATAGACGTTATTTAGACGCCTATTTTTCGACTGTTTTTTGTCTATTTTCGTTACGATTGAAAATAGGCGTCTAAATAACGACTGAATTTAGACTATTTTTCACTGGAATAAAATAGGCGATAAATAGACGTTATTCAGGCGACTAAATTTCGACTGAATTTCGTCTAATTTTCGCCTATTTCAAAAATAGTCGAAAATTAGACGCCTTATTTTCGTCTAATTTTCGCCTTTTTTAAAAATAATCGAAAATTAGACGCCTTATTTTCGACTAAAAAGTAGTCGAAATTCAGTATTTTGGTTTTCCTGTGTTTGACCAGGTTGCAGCCGAAAAATTGGCCGAATTCGCCAGACACGTCTATTTTTTGATCAAATTCAAACTTGGCCTTAATTTAGGCTTGGGCTCAGGCTTAGGCTTAGGGCTTAGGCTTAGTATATATGCGGCCTAGGCTTAGGCTTAGTATCAGGCTTAGTATCAGGCTTATTCTTAGGTTCAGGATGGGTCCCTAACACACGCACGCAATCACTAACCGGGTGTAGCCAGTTCTTCACTAAGTTTGTCACAGAAATATTACTCTCCATCTGTTACCGAAAACAAAACCGACTCAACCCCACCCTGGCTACACACGTGACAAAATAGAAACACGGGAACTGGGAAGTAAAACACTATACATCACGCCACAGGAAAATTATTTCTAGAAAAAAACTAGAAAAAAACCAGAAAAAAACTAGAAAAAGTTATCTAGCTTTTTTCTGGTTTTTTTCTAGTTTTTTTCTAATTATTCCTTCTAATTCCTTCTTCTAATGTATATATATAATACCATGATAAAATTATGTGACGTTTGGAGGGCGATAATTAGCAGCAAGATGGCCGTTGACTGATCCGATGGACGTATGTGGGCCACAGGAAGACCTGAAAACATGAATATATTTTTTTGCACGATTCGGAGGTTCGTTTTGAAACACTCATCTACCCGGTTTACATTTGATTTGGAAAAAATGTTTTCACCTGTAAAACGGTACGCACCTCATCTTAATCAAAGTAAAAAACCCCATGGCCTTGATCTGATCTCTAGCCCCCAAAATAACTGTTGCCGCTTTTAATGAACATATAAAAAAACCAAGATTTAAACTCAGCAGAAAAAAGGAAGAAACACAAAAATACAATAAATTAACGTACAATAACGATACATATGATATATAACATGACATAAAAGGTATATAACGGACTTTAAGAACGTTACAAAACGATTTAGTAAAAGCAGAAAAAAGTTAGAAAAAAGTTGGGAAAAAATCGGAAAAAAAACAGAAAAAAGCTAGAAAAAAACTACATCGTATTTTGAGAAAGTTTGAAAAACCTAAAAATACTCACATCGCATCAGCAAACAATCAGAAAAGCATAGTAAAAAACGCAAAAAAGGTGGAAAAACCAATTTATACCCACCAAAAACACCGGAAAATACGGAAAAAATAAGCTAAAATAATGCATTACAAAGGGAATTACAGACACAAAAGACTAAAACAAGTGACAAAAAGGGTGTAAATGTGCTCCAAAAACATTAAAAACCGATTTGGGGCAAACCTGAAAAAAGTTAGAAAAAAACCAGAAAAAAAGCAGAAAAAAACTAGATCGCATTTTGACAAAGTCAGAAAAAAACCAGAAAAAAAACTAGATCGTAAGTTAGAAAAAAACTAGAAAAAAACCGGAAAAAATTTAGAGAACGTTAGAAAAATACTAGATAATTTATTCTGGTTTTTTTCTAACTAGAAAAAAGTTAGAAAAAAACCAGAAAAAAACCAGATAATTTTTTACGATCTAGTTTTTTCTGGCAATAATTTTCCTGTGCGCCCGTTTGTAAACGGATGCTAGGACCCAGATGGCTGGGGTGGGCGACACGGGATAGCCAGCAAAACCGGGCCTTCCGCTCCCCATGCGTGAACCTCGGATTACTTAGTGGCCCCCCACAGCCAGGCGCTACACGCGCACACCTACTGCGAATGCGAATGTAATTTGTCTTTAATACGCTTGCTGTTTAGCCACGGTAGTCCGCTCAACCTTCTCAGGTTGAGATCGACTTGTGTTGCACCAGCAACTCTGTAGTCGAGAGGTTGGTAAAAAAAGGTTCAGGCTTAGGCTCAGGCTTAGGCAATAAAAAAATAGAAATTTTCAGAAAAAATCCTGCCAGCTTAGCCTAGAGAATCCTGCCAACTAAGCCTAGACGATACCTTAAGGTGGCGCTCCTGAAATGTGACTTTTCAAAAAACGGCAGTTTGGGCCAATTTTAGATACACAATACAAGCTGGTGTAAAAGTATGCCTAAATACAAAAAATGAAGTTGATTGATACAAATTAGCATTCACTGTAGACCAAACGTGAGTGGAACTTCGGCTTGCGATTTCTCTTCGCAAGTAAGTAGCTGTTGCACAATCAATAGCTCATTTTGCTCGCCTCAACGTGATCGAGCGGTCGCAAAATGTCATTTTTGATGAATATGATTGATATATCGAAAAACACTAAAATCGCGATTTTTGAAAAACATAAATTTGGCGAAATTTTTTAGATACTATCGATTTGCGAAAAATTAAATTTTGCGACCGCTCGAAGATGACAAGGTGCATTTATGTGCCAAATTTTAACTTTTTTCGTTGAGCCAATTTTTTAAAATCGCAAGCTGAAAATTTGCGTTTGTATTCACACGCACTATATGTATTTCTGTCTCATGCAGAAAGTATTGTGTTAGTTCACAAAAAAATTATATCACACTCAATAAAACACCAAAAATTTTTAATTACGTTTCAGTAAAACACAACTGCTAGGCCCGTATTCACATACTAACACTAACACTTAAAGTTAGTGTAAACCCTAACTTTAAGTGCTTCGTAGCACTAAATTCAGTGCTACGAAGCATTTAAAGTTAGGGTTTACACTAACTTTAAGTGTTAGTGTTAGTATGTGAATACGGGCCCTAGTGTTTTTCAGCCTTTCAAATTCATTACATACGTGTAAATGCACTGGCTTGTGGAGGCATTTTCGCTATTTTTCTTGACGAAATTTGCTCAAAAATGTTCAAAAAAATTTGTATGTCATATGTACATCAAATTCAAGGAAATTCACTTCTGATCAACTTTTGTTCTTACGATGCGTGTTTATTTTTGCGCGTTTTCAAAATAATGGCCAAAACATTTCAGGAGTGCCACCTTAAAACATCATAACGCACTCAAAACTATCCGAAAACAAAGATTATAGCCAATTTTGGCTTCGAACTTTGGCCTACTGCCAAACCCCAACTGCACTTGATCCAATAATTTCACTCTAGATTTTTATTAAAAGGGGCGACATCTAGTTTGGGGGCTAGAGATCAGATTGCACAGGAAGAAAGGGCGACTCTTAAAATGGTCTAAAACCAATCTAAAAACACTCTAAAAATTTTAAGAGTGAATTAAGAGAGCAAGTTAAGACTATTTTAAGAGTGAATTTAGACTGTTTTTAGATTATTTAAGACTGTTTTTAGATTATTTAAGACTGTTTTAAGATAATCTTAAATCAGTCTAAAATGCAGTTTGGAACTACGCTGCACAATTTTAGATTGTTTTCAGAGTAAATTAAGACCAGTTTTAGATTGGTTTAAGACTATTTTAAGAGTATTTAAGAGTAAATTAAGATAATCTAAAACTGGTCTTAAATGCAGACCAGCTCAGCTAGTCAGCTGCCTTTATTTTAGATTGTTTTAAGAGTGAATTAAGACTAGTTTTAGACCATTTTAAGAGTGATTTAAGAGTAATTTAAGATAATCTAAAACTGGTCTTAAATTCAGACCAGCTCAGCTGCCTTTATTTTAGATTGTTTTAAGAGTGAATTAAGACTAGTTTTAGACCATTTTAAGAGTGATTTATGAGTAATTTAAGATAATCTAAAACTGGTCTTAAATTCAGACCAGCTCAGCGTGCCTTTATTTTAGATTGTTTTAAGAGTGAATTAAGACTAGTTTTAGACCATTTTAAGAGTGATTTAAGAGTAATTTAAGACATACATGTAGTTGGGGGGGGGGATGGGGGGGGAAGACCCCCCCCCCCAAAATTCGGTCCCAGGGGAGGGAGGGGGGGTCCCGCCAGGGGAAAAAGAGGGGGGAGGGTCCCGGCGGGAGTAAAATTTTGGCCAAAATTTAAAAAAAATCGGCATTTTTTTGTGAAATTTAAGCGATTTTTACAAAAATTTTCGCCAAACATTGTCAAAATCGGTGTTTTTTTGTCAAAAAAGGTAAAAATTGCGTCATTTTTGGGAGGGGGGGGGGTCAAAATGAGCTGACACAGGGGAGGGGGGTCCCACCAAGGGGGGGAGGGGTACCCAAAATTTTTGTGCTGTTACATGTATGATTTAAGATAATCTAAAACTGGTCTTAAATGCAGACCAGCTCAGCTCCCTTTATTTTAGGTTGTTTTAAGAGTGAATTAAGATTAGTTTTAGACTATTTTAAGCCTAAGAAGTACGAGCCCATGAGGGAATACGAGATGCATACTCATACAGAAGGTATATATATATATATATATATATATATATATATATATATATTTTAGATTAAATGACTACTTTTATTTATATTAAATGACTACATAAATGACTACAAACTACGTTTTGCTATGTGACCCTTTCGCTAGGGGGGGGGTGAAGGGACTGCGCAAGAAAATGTTAGTTTTCCCGGTTTCATTTTAACAACCTTGCCCATATGGGTACTACTGTCAGTTTTTTGCATGTTTTTAATTATTACCTGTTAATTTCTCTTGTTTAAACGCCAGTGCCAAATAACCGAATGAAAGTAAAATATGCCCGTCACGACTCACGACCATACATGCGGAGCTCAAATCTTGGGGAAACTTTGGGAAAATCCCCCCTCCCCAGACTCCCTCCGTACATCTGTGGTCACGACCAGTAACACTTACTTACGGTACCCTCCTTGGAGGGTTGATACTTGATGGGGTATATAAAAAGTAGGGATGTCGCGGATGTGACTTTTTTGACATCCGCGGATGCGGATGTTGACTTCTGACATCCGCGCGGATGCGGATGCGGATGCGGATTTTTTTAGAATACGTTCTAAACAAGTTATGAGCCGAATTTTTGAAGAATTTTTCACCAAAAAATACATAATATACTAAAAATAGCAAGTATGAATGCATGAATGCAAGTACTAAGGAATGAGACTTAGATAAAACAGTTTGTATCGAAGTTGTGCATTATATCTTTTAAGCCATGCGCAGCCATCAGCAGTTTGGTTAAAACGCTATTGGTTAACTTTATGCCAACTCAAAGGCTATCAGCGTGACCCTCTGGCAACGTGATGCTTTTGGTTTTGGTTTGTGTATAATCACTATACGTATTCTGTCTTATTCTTTTTAATCTACGAAAGCATGCAAGTTAAAAACTGATATTGTTGTGACAATTTACAAGTTTGTAGACTAGTCTCTCTCAAACATGCAAATGCAAGAATATGCCCGCAATATCAAATATTCGTGAAGCCTACTTTAGAAAAGAGCGATTTGCAACCAACAATGAGGTGAAAAAGCCTAGAATAAAGTTTCATCCACCGTTGTAAGAGCAAAAATTTTCGTATATACATGCAAAAAAATCAAAATTGTCGTCTGATTGTCTACATTTTTAGTAAATTTTGCCGAATCTGCAACATCCGCACATCCGCATTTAATTTTTGCGGATGCGGATGCGGATGTCAAAAAGTTGCGGACCATCCGCGGATGCGGATGCGAATATCCGCGACATCCCTAATAAAAAGCAGCCATAAAGTGCAGATTTAGCATGCATTTACAGCGTAGTCGCAACTTTTTAGTTGTTTTTAACGTTTTCAGGCAAATCACGATGTTTTGTTTTCTAGCTCAAAAATTCAAAACTTTATAATGGGCTGCGAAGGGCAGCTTTCTCAGTGGCGGATCCAGGGGGGGAGGGGCCCACGGGCCCGCCCCCCCTTTTGGCTCTGGGCCCCCCCTTTGCTAAAGAGGGCCCATAGAAAAAATTTCTGATACCTCTCCAATTGACCAAATTTGGCCTAAAAATCAAAAATTTTCGTAATTTTTTTTCTGAGGGCTGCCGCCCCCAGACCGCTGCAACCCTGTGGCTCAATATTTCTTGCTTTGGGATTAAAGCGTGTTTATGTGTATATAGATGCATTGTACACTATATATTTGCTAGGGTTAGACCGAGCCGGGAATTTCGGTGCCGAGCCGAGCCGGCCGGCTCGGCATGCCGAGCCGAGCCGAGTCGGCCGGCTCGGCATGCCGGGCCGAGCCGAGCCAGCCGGCCGGCTGGCATGCCGGGCCGAGCCGAGCCGAGCCGGCTGGCTATGATTAATTTTGGGTTTTATCAAAATTTAGTCGTGCGCTCCGGGAATCAATGTTTTGGGGCACAAGTTTTTTTTAAGTGACAAATTTTGACTTATGTCAAGAAGCAAGGAAGGATTAGAGCTTTTATTTGATACTCATGCAGTTGGAGGTGATGGGGGAAGCTTCTTCCTAAATTCAGAGACAGCCGAGGGATTCGGGTCGCCAGTAGTGAAAACGCGACCTAAATTCAGAGACAGCCGAGGGATTCGGGTCGCCAGTGGTGAAAACGCGAAGATATGTAATTAAGCCACAGATAAGACAGGGTTCTGGGGCGGCAGCCCCCAGGAAAAAATGGAGATTTTTGAAATTTTTTGGCAGAATTTAGTCAACTGGAGACGTATCAGAAATATTTTCCGACAAGCAAAGTAAAACAAAAGATGGAAACATCATAGACAGTATATTACACAAGTAAGTTCCGCAGAATGTACCCTTGCAGACATGGGCTGGCTTAACAAATAGTAAGCCACAAAGTTGCAGGGGTCTGGGGGCGGCAGCCCCCAGAGGAAAATTAGAATTTGTTGAATTTCAGGCCGAATTTGGTCAATTGTAGACCTATCAGAATTTTTTTTCGGCCGCTCGATAAAAACCAAAGGGGGGACCGTTGTAAACAAATTTTTCAGGTTCGACCAAATAAAGATGGGTCGCGACCCCCCCCCCACGCCGACTACGCGCTTGGCAATGCAAAACCTACCACGGGAGGGGGGTACCCTAAATGTTTGCTACTTTTGGTGGCAAACTGCAAATTGTGCGAAAATTCAATAAAAATTCATCAATTTTCATATCGATAGCTACACAATGACGTCGACAAGAGGATTTAACTTGAAAGTACAGGAAAACCAGTATATAAATCTGAATTTTCTGTCAGATTGGGGGCTTGGCTGACGATGGGGTTTCTATATTTTTATTAAAAGATGGGGTAGGAATCGTTTTAGGGCCAAAAATAATAACCCCCGCCCCGCCGAAGATTGACCGTTGTAACGCTTCAATCAGCCTGGCCCGTTTAGCTTTAGACAAAGTTTCGTACTTTTCACAGCCTGAACCGATTTTCAAATTTTTTCAGCCATCAGTAGCTGAGAAGTTACTCTTGCAATGGTAGCAGCAGGCTTTCATTTTATGAAGTATTTTAAAATACTTGCGTAAATTCTATTTTGCGCAAAAAAATTCATGTAAAGTTTCAGTTTTGGACAAAGTTTGATTTCCAGCTGAAGCTTACATCCTACGAACTTCTAACCTAGCCTATTCGAAAGAGCGTTCAATTTTGACCCCCCTCGGTTTCGGGGATATAGGGGGACTCTAGATCATTAGTCGAAAAAATGCCGACCCGTAAGGGTTTTAACACCAATAATTTTACTCTAGAGTTTTATTAAAAGGGGCGACAGCTATTTTTACTAAGCGAAGCACGTAGCAGCCAAAAATAATTTTTCCCCATATTCTTCAGTTTGACCCCGTATAACACATTGGGGGGGGATGATTTCCCCATCCCCCACCCCGCATAGATGCATGGTACAAAATAGTTCTGAGCAGTGAGCACACATGTGCAGCTGAGGAAATCTGGAGTGGAGCCGTCGACCGGGGCTACACGAACTTCTTCAAAAATTTTGACCAGTTAGGGGGGAGGTGATGGCTGGGTTAGGTTGGGGGGAGCCCCAGAGCAACCCTCCCTCACGTCCATATATGGTTCTGAGACCGCTTGGACTGGTCTGAATAAGTTATACCCATATATACATGGGCACGGGAGACGGGAGGGGTTTGGAGGGGTTTTCACGGCAACATCACCCCCGCTCCCCCTGACAGGTGCTTCACCCCCCCAGAATGTTTGAAGGAAAGACACGACGGCAAAATCGGTCGCTCACAAAGCAAAAATGGTGGTTCACAAAGAGAACAAGGCAAAGTTGCTCCGCGACCCCCCCCCAGAATAAACTAGCTGGCCTGTGGTCATACATACCTTAACGGTTTGTCGCCTGCCGCCGGTCTATTATTGCCTATATATACGAGTGATTATGATTATGAGCCTTTTTGTAGTGATCGAACGGGATTGAAGTTCGGGATCGGGATCGGGTTTGAGTTCGGGATCGGGATCGGGATTTGAGTTCGGGATCGGGATTTGTGTTCAGGATCGGGACAGTGGCGTATTTAGGGGGGGGGGGGCTGGGTGTGCTGCGGCCCCCCCCTTTGCGGTTTGAGCACCCCCCTTAGAGGGTCGCAGTCCCCCCTTTCATCGGCGGTGGTTCACTCCTCAACATGGTGGCTCACATTGCTCCGCATCCCCCCCGAGGTAAGGTGGCTCACGGGGGTCACAGGAAACCCAAACCTTGGAAAATTTATCGTTAAGATATGAGCGACATATCAACAAATAAACACATAGAAAAATCTGCTAAACATCTGCTAATTATCCAACAAAACTACCTCAATTACCCTATAATTTTCGTAAAAATTTCCTACAATTTTCTTATAAAGATCCACAAAATAACTCATTTTCAGTCCAACGATCGTACCATTAACCTCTTTTTTTTCTTAAATATTTCAGTCAATCATCACAAACTTTTCGTTCTGATTTTCTCAAATTATCCTATTTTTTCCTACGAAATTCATATTCATATCTACTTGATTTCTAACACTTTTCTTAAACTTATCCCATTATTTTCCTATAATTTTCTTACTATTATCCTACTAATATCCTACTATTTTCAGTCCAATTTTCATTTACTATTCATAATTTTTTCACTAAATATCCTGACAAAATTCAACTATTTTCTAAATAACTATGCTTAATTATCGTTAAATCATACGACGACATTCTAATACTAATCAGTGAATGTTCTATGTTCGACCTAAAGTGTATGTTTGCAGGAACAACATGTAAAGCTCTAGTGGCAAAACCCCCCCAGATTGGAGTATCCAGAAAAGCACCCCGTCAAATTTGAACTATCGGGACAAGTCCCCCTCCGTAGTGCTAAAAAAACAAGTGCCCGAAATCTCAAAACTTATCTGTGGGGTGATTATGTTGTAATTTGGTCAGCTTGACGGACATGTGGCCTATGGCCGTAATATACTGGACTGGATCTGGGGGTCAAGCTTTCCAAATTTGAAATATAAGGAACATCACCCCTTATCGTTGTCTAAATTTAAACATGTTCCAAAAACATGGCTCATGTGAATACCTTCCCCCCCGTACTCTCCTCTATGTGCACCTATAAAATATTTAAAAGACATAACCGGGCCTAAATCATGGCAACAACTAAAAACAACAAATTGATTAACCAAAAACAACAAAGAACATCATTCCTTAAGGGGGGGCGCTCTGAGAAAGCGAAATTTTAGGTTCTCCGATTCGCTTCAAATGTAAAAATGTAGCCCAGTGAATCGCATCGCAGATGTAACAAATGGACCACGCATTTGCCAAATTTTTACTGAGCTCCAAAATTCATTTTACGTGTAAATCATAGCGCAAAAAATTTTTTGTGGTTGCAAAGGTTTTTTTCTCGAAATTTTGTTCCTCGAGCTAATTTTTACACGATTCGATACCTAACGTCTATCTCAACCTCTGTGTCCATTTTTAATTCTAGCCCATGGCCTAGCAATACACAAATTAAAATGAAGATTTGAAAACAACTTATTTTCTTGATTATTACTTGTTAAAACCAATACAAAAACTCCAAAAGTTCATAAAATTTTACAAACTCGAGTACAAGCTACTTTCAGCCTATATTAAAGGAAATTCTGAATTTTGTGAAATTTTACTATTTTCGTTTTTGGTGAATTTACAAAAATTTAAAATTTTAGTTTTATTATTATTTTATGATTTTCGATTCGTAAAAATTGTAAGATAATTTGTTGCTAAAAGAAAAAAATTATTAATTAATAAAAAAAAAAATATATTGTGTAAATTTCTAAATCTTCGTTTCCTGGGTGGGTTGGGTTTCCTGTGGGTGCGCCGCACGCCCCCCCCCCGGTCGCAGCCCCCTCTTTGCGAAATCCTGGATACGCCACTGGATCGGGATCGGGATTTGCGATCGGGATCGGGACCGGATCGGGATTTTACCCTCGGGATTCGGGATTTTTGGTTGAAGCTTTTAAAAAAAATTTCGAAGTCGAATAGTACATTTTTTACTTGAGGGAAGCACACAAATATTGGAAACAGATATTCTCACACCAGAATATTGAGTATGGTAAGGTAGTATCGATGCATAACGTGAAATGTCCGAGACAAGGTGAAATATTGATTTGTAAGCATTGCTGGAGTTTAAGGGCGGCAGCCCCAAGAAGTCAGTTATTTAGTTATTGGATTTTCGGGCTTTTTCGGCCAAGTCAGTTATCACTTTCTTCAGTCTCGGCCGAAGAAAAGTGTAGATTACGAACCAGAAATTTACAAAAAATGATGTATTTGCTGCAATAATTGCAAGTGCTGCGTTACACTTTTACGAAAAATAAAAGCAAGCATGCATGCAGATGCGTAGCCAGGATTTTGAGAAGGGGGGTTGTACCTGTCTACTTTTTTGCTCACTTTTTTACACTCACTATTCCGGTTTCTGGGGTCTCAGGGGTGTCAGCCGCCAGAATTCATTTTTTTGCATAACAAAATGCAGTGTTGGTCATTTAAATTAAATAAACTCAGTGTAGTGGGGGTCTGGGGGCGGCGGCCCCCACTAAAACACAGAAATTTTCAGTTTTTAGGCCGAATTTGGTCAACTGGAGACGTATATATCAGAATATTTTTGACAGCAAAATTAAATCAAAAGATGGGAGAGTCACATCAGACACTGTATTACACAAGTAAATGCAGCATATGTGCTCTTGTAGTCATGCATAGGCTTTGAAAAAAGATAAAAACAAGGAATAGTAAGCCACAGAGTTGCATAGGACTGGGGGCAGCAGCCCCAGGAAAAATTACTAGAATATTTTTTGGAAAGAAAGATTTTTTTTGGCCAAATTTGGTCAATTCGAAACGTATCAGACATTATTCCGGCCGGGCGTAAGAACCAAACAAACAAACAAACAAACCTTTATTCAATAAGGGCATAGTTAGGATGCAGCATAGAAGCATAAATAAACAAAATCAATGCAGTACTTTGTTTCTAAAAAAAAGAAAAAGTAACAATAAAGCAGATTACAGTAATACGAAATATTACGTAATGTTAAAGCGTCAAATCGCAGAAATAGTGCTAACACAAAGAAACTAAAATAAAGATGATAATAATAACCAGAGAAGAAGAAAATAAGAAAACTAGCAGAAACTAAGCATAACGCAACAAAGGTACATAGCATCACATTAGTTTATTCATGGAGTGAATCAATATGTATTATTTTCCAAGGCTATCTTAAAAAGCCTAAGTGTAGGTAGGTGCAGAAACTGTATATATACTCACTCAGTTGATTCCATTTATTCACTACTCTAACTGAGGGCCTTTTTCTAAAATGGACTTAACTGGACTTGACTTAACTGGACTTAATTAAGTCCGGAATTTTGGAACGCAAAATCGGACTTAAGTGGACTTAAGGGGGTAATTGCGTTTTTAGGTGTTTTTTTGCAAAGCCGTAGCTCAGCGTTTACAAGTTCAAATCACAAGCGGTCTTTCGCATTAGGTAGAACAATATATTTCCTAAATGTATGCCATGCATTGAAATTTAACCTGCGATTTTGTTTCCAGTATAAGCGACTAAAGAAAGGTCCTTTCCAAAATATTACAATTTTTTACAAAAAGTTTGCGCCACAGCTCTGAATCATACGATTACCTGTTGGGGCTGAAAGTTGGTAAGGTTTTTGACATGTTTAAAATCCCCAGGCATGTCCCCCACTTTTTTAATAACTAGTCAATTTACTGAGAAAATAGCTGAAAAGCAAACGCACCGAAAATTTAAGATATTTTCTTGTAATTAAAACCCTCTAAAAACGTCCACAGGTGAAATTTCTAAAAAGTGAGAGACATGCCTGGGGATTTTGACCTTTACAGTGCTGTCCCAAAAATTCATGCTCAGGCGTCACTTATAACTTGAGTACTGGTGGCGCAAAGTTTACATAGAAATCACAAAAACCTCGAAAACGCAACTACCACCTTAAGTGGACTTAATGCTGCCAGTGGACTTAATTAAGTCCAGTCGCATTTCTAAAATGTCACCGGTCTTAAATTTAAGTCCGATCGCATTCCAAAAATAACAGTGGACTTAAGTTGCTGCTGGACTTATTTAAGTCCGACTTAATTTTCGCACGTTTCTAAAATGGACTTAATTAAGTCCACTCAAGTCCGCGGACTTAAATTCACACGTATTTGGGAGGAGTTTAAGTCCGCGTAACTTTACGCGGATTTAAAGGATTTGAGTGCTTGATAGCTCGTACATTATCCTTTGTAACTTTAGACATACTGAACCGATTTGCATCATCGATATGTCAAACGATAGCTAAATAAATGAGCTTTTTGATGACATACTTTTCAAGTTTTTTTATTTTTTAAAAGTTGCTATATGACCGATAATTAGTCTTTTTCAGTCGATTACTGGCATTTTTATGGAACGTATAATGTTTCTTTTTGCCTGAAATTTCAAGTTTAGGGTTGATAACCGTTGTAGGAATGAATTTTAAAGTTTGTAATACCAACATTTTTTTATGAAGCTTAAGAATTTTGCACTACTAATTATTGTAGTAAATGTGTGGTTTCAAACGTACGGTTTGTCAAACATGGTTGAAAATAATCCAAATAAGACTATAGTTGCACCCAAATCAGGCCGAAATACTATACGACACAGTGTGCTTAAATTCATGAGGTCGAGCAGTCATTATCCGTCCAAATTTGTTGTCCTATAATATTTCTTGTCATGGGCACTTGTGTAGTTTTTGATTGGCCGGGTGTTATTGATTACTCGTCTATGATTCATCACGTAGTCTAGGTTTGTCATTTTTAGCCAATGGCATTTGAATAGCGCCATCTTCTTTATGGGCCTTATCCAAAATGGATTTAGCGGATCAGGATTTAGCTAAATCTTGCATTTGGATAAACGTTAAGATTTAACTTGCCTGCTGGATTTAGCTTACGCTAAATCCGGTTCTTATCCAAACTGCCTGGCGGATTCAAACTAAATCTTAAAGCCTAAATGCTTATAAAAGATTCATTTTATTAAATTCGCTAAATCCGTTAATTTAAAATTTTTTAGCGAATTTTATAGCCGAGTTAAATCCTTGTAAATTTACGGGGATTTACCGGATTTAGCTTTAGCACCTGGGTTGCCCTCACGTTTTCGTTTATAGCTTTAGACTGCCTTAAGGGGGTAGTGTCGCGAAAGCAGTCGATTTTGCACGACTATAAAACTTTTTTAGTGAAAGATAGGTCGTTGTTCTTTATGTATTCTAAAAATATGATTCAATGCAAATACTTTTGCCAAGTTTCAGCGAAATTGATGCAGCATACAGTTAGCAGCGAAGTGGCAAAGTCAGAAAAATGACGTTTTGAAAACCTATTCACATTCGATAATTTCGTCACAATTAAAAAACTTTTGGTTACATTCTTTACACAAAGTAAAAGCACATATGCCCTAGTTTATGCACACAAACTTAAGTGCAAATTGCATGAGTGGTTGTGGAGTAATGACTGTTGAAACTGTGAAACTGTGCGTAACCTGTAAAGTACTCACAGCAAAAATGACAAATTGTGAAAAAATTAGTCACTTATTTTGAAATCAAAAGAAAAACGAACCTTCATTTTTTATTTTTCTCATTTGTGGCAAAAAATTGTGCGTCAAAACATTACATGTACTTCACAAGCTGGCCAATCTGATATCTGGCTTGATTTTTTGAACTTTTATGTCTCTATTGTGTGATGTCTGGCTGACAAATGGTGATTGGTTGAAAATATTGGTAGATATTGGTAGTCTAGTGTCTGGCAGTATTTACTTGACACCATATGGCAATTCACTAGTTTCTCAGTGAACGTACAATTTCAAAGCAAAAAGTTCTCATTTTGCAGCCTATGAGCAAAACTGCTTTGGCGACACTACCACCTTAACTGTTTTAAATGTTCAATGCATCATTCGAAAGCTCATAAAATAGGCGTTTTAATGATGTAAATTTTCAAAAGGTGCACTTCATTGCCGTTTAAAAATACGGCCTAAACTATTTTATAATACTATCATCTAAATTTTCCAACGTTTGTTGTAACAAAATGACTGTAATGTAAGTGCTTGTCATTGTCACATACAAATCATATAATATGTTCATTATATGTGGAGAATACTATGTTAAAGGTATGATACCTTGTTTAGTAGGCAATAGGCATATCCGCCAATCAAAATGGGGTGAACATTGCACGCGATCCAAGAACGCTAGTGATAAAAGTGCGATAGTTCTTAAGGTTTTGTTATTATATACTAGTCTGATTTTTGTTCTCATTTTTTGCGCGGCCGCCTCAGCGGCCGTGCATACTTGATTCAGTCAATGCACTGAAACCAAAATTACATGTAAATCATGCTTAGTTTCAGTGCATCGAACTGAAGGCAGCAGCAATATCTGACATACAGCGGCTGACCATGACGTGCATGCGTTGTGTGTGTGCGTGCGTGTGTGTGTTTTGTCACCATGGGCACGCGTATGTGTTTACATGTGTGTTGGTAACTTAGTGATTGATAGAGGCTTGGCATATTAAAAGAAAGCGATGTCAAAGTTTGTGTCAAAGTTTGTTAGTTGCGAAAGAAACAACAACAAACGTCGCAGCGGTATCAAGTACGTAGGTAACGACAGGATCAAAGTTTCCAGTAAATGTTTTTACACCTATTAAATCACTTAATGAAGTAAAAAAACTGACACTTAAAAATCAAGATAACAAAAACGGGTCAAGAAGTATGCATAAATCAGCTTCTCTTCTCGTCGTCAGTCGTATCAGCGTCAGGTCTAGTCGGACCAAAAAAATTCGACCCATTACTCAAGTTTCAGCGCAGCAACGGTGTTCAAATTCTGCCAGCACTACAGTGGACTTGCACAGTATTAGCTGTTGGTTATGATCCATTAACATGGATACTGTATTGTTATAGGACAGTAGGCCTAGCATGGATAGTGTATTGCACTGGTTTTAAAAATTTAGTGTTTGCCGCGCTATATTTTACCGAAACGGTAAAATAATACTGACAGTCATCGTGTCAAAAAATGTAGGCTTGTCAACAAAAGTGCTTGTTTGCGTTGAAAATCTGTATCTTTAAATCGTAATGAAGTTGTAACACCCTCAGAGTTTATAAATCCCTATAACAATAGCAGCCAGCACAGTTATGGTAGTCTAACGTTTAAACATTTTCACGTCCGCTCACTGAAAATGTGTCGACTCGACACAAGTCACTAACCTAATTTCTAGAAACGGCTGTTTGAGCAAATTAAATTTTTTTTAGTTAATTCTTTGTACAATCACATAATGTTACGAATACAGTGAATCCCGTTCACAGAAATTACATAGTTGCAAATTCAGTAGAAACAGTTGTTTTTAAAGCTTGCCAGCTATTCCTACAGTCGGTTGTCTGAGGGAGGGGGGGCTGCCGACATACATGTATGAGAGGGGAGATGGGGGGCACCCCCCCAAAAATCGAGGAGCCGGGGGGGAGGGTCCCCAAAATTTGGGCAAAATTTCGAAAAAATGGCACTTTTTTGCGAAATTTTCAGAACATTTTGCAAAATTTAGTGTATTTTTGGTCGATCTGGGGGGGAGGGTCCCCAAAATTTGGCCGGAGAGCGAGAGCCCCCCCAAAATTTTTACCCCGTTACATGTATGGCTGCCGACCCCCTACACTCACTCGAACCATTTTAGGTGAGCGGATAGAAAATGCAGTTGCTCACGGCACAGAGTCACAGTCAGTTTTCGACTGCACATAGGGTCACTGACTCTCAAAAAAATTCCATTACCAAAAAGTGCAATTTCTGAGCTTTTGATTTGTGTATATATTAAACGTTCAAAACCATTTGCTACTTGTGCATAACCATACCCATAATTGCAAGCGGAAATAATTAGTGACCCGAATGCACAAAGCCAAGTTGTGCAGTACAACAGTCTGAGAGTGTTATCCAAAATTAATGGATCTAGCGGATTTAGCAGATTTAGAATTCAGTAGATTTAGCAGATTTAGTAAAACCCTTATGCAAAATTGTTGTGATTTATTGGATTTAGCGGATTTAGGCTCGCGCTAAATCCGGTAAATCGGCTAAATGCTGGAATTTTGGATAACAAATTTAGTAGCGCTAAAAACGCTAAATCAAAACCGCTAAATCCAATAAATCCCAATAATTTTGGATAAGGAGGTATGTGTCGACCATACTGCTGCATTATCTTGCGTTCGGGTCTGCATTTGCGAAAACAACACAATAGTCTATTTTTACATGTGTGAAGTTAATTAAGAATTGCTGGTAGAAATGCTGGTAGAAAAAATAAATTCTATTTATGTCAAAATACGGGATTCGATCGGTGGTTTACCGCCTGAGAAGCAAAATTCATACCGGTCAACTAACAGGATTTAGAAATTTCACCTTACTAGAGCTTTATAAACTGTTTGTAATTTTAAAAGTGTTGCAAGTAATGTAAATGGAATGTTTTTCACGCAAAAAATGTTGAAAAACACAAAAAGTACGATAGAGTTAATAGCATTACATAAACTCGCATCAGTTTACGCTAGGCAGCCTGCAAACGTGTGATTGGCTATTCTTGCAGTCACGTGCAAGATGTCACTAATTTTGATTGGCCGATTTGCTTAGGGACAGGGACAAAGTTGAGCAGGGTTCAACTTTGCGAAGGGACACAGGGACAGTCCTTATCGCTGCTTCAAAACTGTCCCAAAGCTGCATGAGTGCAGGTACATACACATGATTTAATCGCAGCTCAAGGACAGTATTATTAGATCACTTCCCAAGCCCAAATCAATCATTACTGAGACCAACGACGAACCATAAGACCTTACGGAACACAAAGACTGCCCTTAATCGCAAGCATACACCAGCTTCAACACAAATTGTGTTTTAGAAGGGGACAATATAGTTATTAGAAATTTTTAAATTAGTATAGGATGTATTTTTAAAAAATAAAAGAATAAAAAATTTCAACAATTACATGTCTAAAAAGCGCAATTTCTGAGCTTTCGAATGACGTATTACACATGCAGAACGGTAAAACTAGTCAAAAGTTATAAACATAAACTCGTAAGCAACACAAAGTCTTAATAGCCGAGTTTATTTTAGGAATGCAATTGGACTTAATTAAGTCGGACTTAATTGAGTCGGACTTAATTAAGTCTGCATTCCAAAATACTGGACTTAAGTGGACTTAATTAAGTCCGCTGCAAATTTAAGTCCACTTAAGTCCGACTTAACTGGACTTAAACTTGCAGCGGACTTAATTAAGTCCACTTAAATCTGGTCTTTTTGGAATGCTTTCAAGTCCGCTTAAGTCCGCTGGTTTAAGTCCAGTTAAGTCAAGTCCAGTTAAGTCCATTTTAGAAAAAGGCCCTGAGAAAAAATGCTTTCGAGGTAAAAGATTGAAACGCTGGGGATAAAGCTTCCAGGAATGACCCCTGGTTCTGTTTTGCTGTGGGATAGTGAAAAGTTCCTCTGGATTCAGTATCGTGTGACCGTTTAAAATCTTATATACAAAACATAAATCTTTTATCAGTCGACGTTTTTCTAGAGTCATAAGTTTCAGACTGCTTAAGCGTTCGGCATATGATAAGTCACGGTATTCATGAAACATGCGAGTAAAAAACCGCTGTACTTTTTCCAAGCTGGCTATTTCTGTCAAAAATGACGGGTTCCAAACTTCACTCGCATACTCCAAAAATGGTAGCACATAAGTCATATATAAACCACATCGGACCTGTGTATTATTACTCACAACATTTCTTCTGGGGAGCAAGGCGGTTTCTACAAGAAGCATATATACTTGGCTGAATAGCACAAGCATATATGCGGGTCTCCCTGTTAAATTGGGGGTCCTCAATTCTTTGTAACCTATATTCGTTTTCTTGTGCTTCATGCACTTTAATCGTATTTCTAAGCTGTATTGTTGACTGTTAACATTTCAAAAGACTTTTTCATAAACCCATAATACATAAATAAACTGTTTAAGATTTTTTAATTTTACGTGTAAATCACCACACTCATGTTTTATTTATTTGTATAATATGTGATGAAATGTACTTTTAAATGTGTATGAATTTACAATTTATATGTCTCACACTCTTTCACTCTACCGTCCTCATAGACTAAGATAAATCACAAAAATTTAAACTTTGTGTCACTTCTGCTTTCACATGCCTAGAAAGTAACTTCTAGATATTATTGTCTTTTACATGTCCAAGGTCTCTTCCGCGTTTACGTCTACGTGATAAAATGTATATAAGTTCTGCATATGTACTAGATAAAGTTTTCTTGTGTGCAAAAAAAAAAACTGCTCCACTGCAAAGATTCTTACCTAAACTTCACTTCCCTTCTATTAATTTGCTGTCCTAACTGCATTAATCATTTTCAACTGAAATTTTCATTAACCACAGAGGACCTTCAATGAGCCGATGGCCGCCACTAACAGTTTAAAGAATTACTTATAGTAGACTAGTATAAGTAATATTATTGATAAAATAATTGACACATTCTGAGAGCTTATGCTTAGCTCAAACTTGATTCGGTTATAACAGAAATTATATCTGGCACGTCCCTAAGAACTAAACAAACGGTGAGTACTGAGACTACGACAAAAGAAGACACTCTTGATTTTCGAGTAAGTTTTGAATGCTTTATTATATAAAAGAATGCTACACAAACACAAAACGTTTGGGATTCCCCTGAGTTCAGTTGCTTGCGCCAAGGCCAAAAGGCTTGCGAGGAGAGCCCCAGTCACAAGATAGCCCAAGCTCACACTCATGCAACAATCAGCCAAGCCTAATCAGAAACATAAAAAGGGGGCTAACAATAGGAATGTAACCTGTCCTAGTATAATGGGACATCGGAATCTTGTGACTGGGGTAGGCGACACGGGACCGCCAGTAAAACCAGGCCTCCTGCTCCTCCCGCGTGAACCTCGGATTACTTGGTGGCCCCCCACAGCCAGGCGAACATACACATATACACATAATTTTGTAAAGAAGCAACGCCTGCTGGCAAGCCACGGGTAATCCTCTTGGCCTTCTCAGGCTGAGGACAGCTTGAGTCGTTTCCGAGCGACACGGCAGCTGTGAGGGCGGTAAAAAAAACATTTCTTCTGATCAGACTCAATTGAGAAGTAGCTTTTTTAACTATATGGGAGCATTGAGATGAGAATTTTAAATTATCTTGTATAATAACCCCCAAGTCTTTACACTCTGTTACTTGTTTAATATTTTCACTATTCAAATCATACACTGTTTTTGGGTTCCATTTTCCAATATGGAGAGACTGACACTTGTCAGATGCAAACTGCAATTTCCAAATAGAAGACCAATTCGAAAAAATATCAATATCAAACTGTAAGTCAGATGGTGCATTACGATCAAATATCTTGTACAGCTTTGCATCATCAGCATATAAAGCAATATAGGCATTCTTAGCACACGGAATATCATTTACATACGTGAGAAACAATGTGGGACCCACCACTGAGCCTTGTGGTACCCCACTAGTAACGTCGATCCAGTTCGAAAATTGACAATCGATGCGGGTACGTTGCCTCCGTCCATAAACAAAGGCTTTAATTAAGCTCAGTAGTGGACCTGATATTTCAGCGGATTTCAATTTTTGGATTAATTTCGGGTGAGAAACTGAATTAAAGGCTTTGGAGTAATCAAAATATATGACATCAACCACTGGCGGTCCCAGACTTCGATTTCGGGGGGGGCGGAGGTCTGAAGAAATTTTTTCACTTTTAATAATAGCTTTTTTTAACTTTACGCTATTTTGTGGGCAATGAATTGAGTCTGTTTGTAGTAAAAGTCAGTGGTGTACCCAGGAAAAAATAGAGATTTTTCAAATTTTAGGTCGAATTCGGTCAACTGGAGACGTATCAGAAATTTTTTCCGACAGAAGAATAAAACACAAGATGGGAACATCAGATCAGACAGTGTATTACACCACTAAATGCAGCATAATATACTTGTGTAGACATGCAAATGCAGTATAATGTAGTCATGTATACATGCATAGGCTTTGATGAAAGATAATAACAAGGAATAGTAAGCCACGGAGTCGCAGGGGTCTGGGGGCGGCAGCCCCCAGGAAAAAAATTGGAGAAATTTTTGATTTTTAGACTAAATTTGGTCAATTGGGGACGCATCAGAAAAATTTTCCTCCCGGACCATAAAAACAAAAGGGGGGACCCTTGTGTAAAATTTCAGTCGGAAAAAATTTCGGGGGGCGGCCGCCCCCCCCCGCCCCCCCCCTGGGACCGCCCCTGACATCAACATAACAATCGTTATCAACAGCTTTGGTCCACCGATTCATACATTCAATCAAATTTGTAGACGTAGACCTTCCAGCTAAGAAACCGTGCTGACACTTCGACCAGATATCATTATTATAAAAATGTTTTAACAGAAATTTGTTCAACAAAAAATCAATAGGTCTCGCTGCAGCACTGATAATGCTAATATCCCTATAGTTCAATGGATCTGATTTAGACCCTTTGTTTTTAAAAATGGGGGTCACGTTCGCGTCTTTCCAATCCCGAGGCAAATAAGCAAACTGTTTAGCAAAAGTCATAATGATGTACAAGGGAAAAGATAATTCTGCAGAAAAGCTCTTATAAAATAAATATGGTATACCGTCGGGCCCTGTACACATAGAAGGCTTCAAGCGGTCTAACGATTCAAATACATCCAATACATCAAAATGAAACTGATTTGAAGAAAGATCAGTTATTCCATGGTAAAAATCAAAAACCGGCTCATCAATATCAGTGTCATTTGTAAAAACAGAAGCAAAATGATTGTTCAATACTTCACATTTGTCATTAACATCAGAATACATAACACCACTATGTAATAAATTTGGAACTTTGAATTTTGGTTTCGTCTTTGAATTTAGATAACGGTAAAATGCTTTCTTATTTGGAATCCTCCAAAAGTGAGGACCTTCGTTGATAATTTCTCCACGTTCTACCAAAAGGAAGGGGTCGCGGCGATTCCACGCTTGGCTATGCCCCTGCATGCATGTATGAGCGGGGGTGGAGGGGACCCCCGAAAATCGAGGGGTGGGGAGGTCCCGAAAATTTAGGCTAAATTTAGTAAAAATGGCAATTTTGCGTAAATTTTACGGAATTTTGAAGATTTTGAGGAACTTTTGGTCAATCAGGGGAGAGGGTCTCCAAAGTTTGGCAGGAAAGGCCCCCTCCCCCAAAACAATTTGGCCGGTGGCCCCCTTACATGTATGAGAGCAAGCGACATTAAGTCACAAATTTGCATCAGCATGAGATCAGCAGCCTCCATAAAAATCCAATTTGGAAATTTTTGATTTTTAGACTGAATTTGGGCAAATGGAGACGTATATATCGGAAATTGGGTCGGAAAATTTGAGCCGTGGGTCGACCCTTGGGTACCAACTTCAACCTGCGCGGGTCGCTAAATTTTTCCCGACCTCCAAAACCCGAAATATTAACGACGTCGGACTCCAATCCAATTTTAGAGAAATTAGAGTAATGCGTAATAGTGCAAAGTTCGTTTAGTAGCAATGTGAATAATGTACAGATGTACACTATGTAGTATGTACACATGTTACACTAAAAATAATTAACAGGTATATATATAGGTTTTAATGAATGGTGGGGCAAAGAGGGTAGTGGGTAGGCTTTTACAGCGCGGGTTGGATTGCGGGTTCCCCACGAGTGCTGAGCCGCGGGTTGGCTTGGGTTGGGTCGCGGATCGCAAATTTTGATCCGCGTCGACCCCTGTGTGGGCCACATGAGAACTTGAACACATAATAAACAAGATGAGTCATGAACAACAACTGTTACTGTAACGAAGTTATCATGTCATGTAGTAGCGGGGGTCTGGGGGCTGAGCCCCCAGAGAAATTTTTTAGAAAATTTACACGAAATTTGAAAATTTGGGACGTGCAAAAACTTTTGCAAAATCCCGAAAATTTCGGGATTTGAGTTCGGGATCGGGATCGGGATTTGCTTTCGGGATCGGGACCGGATCGGGATTTTACCCTCGGGATCGGGATTCGGGATCCCGTTCGATCACTACCTTTTTGGTTAATTTTAGGCTCATGGATCAGCGCAGTGCGACGAGGGTGAAGCTGAGAAAGACCGTGTCCAGCCCGGCTACCAGGGAGGTTCGGCCTCGGCTCAATCGCTCACTCTCACGTGCTCAAAGCATTCGAGGGTCAGTCAACTACACTCAAGCTTAGGGCCAATTCCTAAAATGGATTAAACGGATTAGATTAAAATTTGTTTTGTCAATAACTCATGACATAGGTGCAGGTTCGGCAGGGGGGGAAAAATTCAAACGCATATTTTTTCAATGTAAAAACACGTTTTTATAGGTTTTCGGACGCGCTGAGTTCATTTTTAGCACTTTCCAAGCAAAAAACGTAGATTTACTGCTTTTCGAAAAAATTCAAATTTTGTCGAAAATCATCATTTTTCGACATTCAGGGGCTAATTTTCGAAAATTTTCACCGATACAGTCGTAATATCAGTCTGAAGTTCGATCATCATAACGTAACTTATAATAATATATTTAATTCAGCTTTGTTTCCAAAATATTCTGCTCATTTATACCAAAAAATGTTAATTTTCTAAACTTATATAATAGGCGAACTATGCATCGTTAAACTGAGCTCACATATCAATTGTTATTGTTTCTTTTACATAGACAATAAATTAACTACATTTTCCGACACAAAATAGCATTTTTAGTTAAAAGGAGCAATTTTTAATAATGAAGAATACCATAAAATACGAATTCAAAACGTCACTGCTGCTCAGCATCACGCTGGCGCTGACAGCCAATTTCGGTTCAAAAGCGCAGCTTTATTTATGATTCCACAGTAGCAAATATCCTTTTATTTGATGCAAGCAACTTTGACTAAGCCTTTCCTAACCCAAATACTAAGCCTAAGCACTAAGCCTCAGCCTAAGCACTAAGCCTCAGCCTAAGCACTAAGCCAAAGCCTAAGCCTGAGGCCTAAATTCAAGAAAAAACCTGCTAAGAAGCATCAGGAATAACTTTACCGCACTAAAAAACACCAACTAGCTTCATATTTTGAAAAACTTTGTGGTTATAACCCGGAATTCGTACTAAACCTTACTTGCGCTGTAACGCTTCAATCAGCCTGATCCTGGTAGCTTCAGAAAAAGTTTTGTAACTTTTCAAAGCCTGAACCGATTTGCAAAATTTTTTCAGCATTTAGTAGCTTAGAAGTTGCTCTTTCAATAGTAACAGCAGGTTTTCATTTGATTCAGTATTTTTAACTAAATCCAATTTAGCGCAAAAAATTTCATGTAAAGTTTAATTTTTGGACAAAGTTTGATTTCCAGCTAAAGCTTACATCCTACAAACTTCTAACCTAGCCTGTTCGAAAGAGCGTTCAATTTTGACCCCCCCTAGGTTTGGGGGATATAGGGGGACTCCGGATCATTAGTCGAAAAAATGCCGTTTTTCCGACTTATTCGACCCCTAAGGGTTTTAACACCAATAATTTCACTTCAGATTTTTATTAAAAGGGGCGACAGCTATTTTGGGGGCTAGAGATCAGATTGGGGGCATGGCTGACGATGGGGGTTTCATATTTTTATTAAAAGATGGGGTAGGAAGCGATTGACGGCCAAAAATAATTTGTCCCCCCCTGCCGAACTTTGACCCATGACATATGTAGTTTATGAATTTATACTAAATTTGCGATAGCAGTTATTTGTAGCACTCCAGCTTGTGCACAAATTTTCTTGCGTCCACTTTAACACTGAGATAAGTTATTAGGCAAGCAAATTTTAATCTAATCCATTTAATCCATTTTAGGAATTGGCGCTTAGAAAAATATAATATAATATACTGTCTGAGAAGAATTTATCGTCACCATTGGTGTATTACGTATAGTTGCGTTAGTTTTTTAATCAGTCTTGCTTTTGGCTAGTTTCGTAAAAGTTTTGTTGCGTAGTTAATTCTTTGTGTTGAAGTTGCTGATATCGGGGTCTAACATGTTGGTCAAATTTTATAGACCTTCTTTTCAGAATTTCAGATTGACCAAAGTGTTTTTGTTTTCCGTTTCCAAAAACCGAGCGAAAAACGCAAAATTTTAGAGACTTTTACACCGAAACTTGTTTAGTAGAAATGTTGAGCTTCAGCTAATAATTCATTAAATATCTGCTTGCATAAATTATGATAAATGTTAATCAATTAATTGCTATTTTTTACTATGTATGTAATTAAAGATATTTATATAATATTAAATATTAATATTCAATTGTGTTTCAGCCAAGTGTCGACGAGTGCGGCCACATTTTTCGGCATTCCGACGGGCGAGCCGGACGACGATGAAGAACAGGACAAATGGACACAGCGACGGCTGCGACACTGTTCCCGGCGATATGGACTCAGGCATCAGACGGTGCCCGAGGAACACGAAATGGTATGGGAGTGGAGTGAATGAGAAACAGGGCCTACGAGACTGTAGGGGCTGTGGTGTTGTGGTTCGCATTCTTGACTTCGACGCGAACTGGCTTTGAGGCTTGGATTTGCGGCGCTTTATTTCTTTCTTTTTTCTGCGAAATTAGGGTATTGTATAGCTTTCGACACAAGTGAGAACGAAATATAACGACTGGCCTGCCGCCTTGGATAGAGAAAAAAACTAGGGATATTTAATATTATGCTGGTGAGAAAGGAAAATGAGGCAAGGGGTGCACCTGCAAGCGACTGGATGAGGAAAACATAAAACTAGCTTTGATTGGTTTGTCTTTGGTAAATTTCTATTTCTTCCTCTTCTTCTTTTCATCGGCTCAGTATGTTTCACCATGTCCGTTTTTCAGGCGGCCGGCGTATATATTCTCATTCCTAGAATGTACGAAACACATAAAGCACATTGTCTATCTATATATATATATAATATATATATATATATTTATATATATAGTGGACCGGGGTAAAAAAAACGAACGACGAATTCCGGGGCAAAAAAAACGAAGTCAATACCACAGCTCAGACAAAACCTGCTGGGCTGATGTTTCTCCACTGTGACAAGTACTTCAACACTACTCGGTATCATAACGAACAGGCATTTCGGGTTGGCTGATTTGAAGTAAGGCCACTTCAAATGCACCCACCCCAAAATGGCCGCCGATAAGTTTCTGGGCAATCTCACGAGCTTTGCTCTGCCTATGCACAGAAGTGGCGTGGGCTTGTCTTATGTATATTAGGGGGTTGTATAGTGATGTATCTATGTGCATGCGGAATTGGAAACCAGCACCGTGGTTGGCGGGTTCTGTACAGTGTTTGTTTTTTTTGCCCCGGTTTGGAGGGGGGGTGGGGTAAAAAAAACGAACTGCAAAAATAGTCATAGAACGGTTTTTTTCGCTTTTCCTACACTATTTGTGTTTTTTGCAGCCTAGTAAACACATTTCAGATGCATTTTTTCATTAATTTGTCAATTTTTCATATGTAGTGAGGAAAAACCCTTCGTATTTAGCCGGAAAACCCCCATTTCGTTTCGCGACCCGTTTTTTGCTAGAATCTCCCATTTTTACAACAGAGCTTGCCTGATCCGTGGTAAGGACAAGCGTAGACTTCGATAAAACTGCTTATTTGGCCGCGATACGTTTTTTTGCTAGTTGGTGAATTCAGTGACACCCCTCACGAAACCTGTTTTGGTGATGTTTCACGAAAGTGTAGGAATTTTTCGTGTTTTGCTGCTGTTCATCTCTTAAATACAGAGTTGGTAGATCAAGACGGGGTTTGGGCGCAGTTTCTAATGTAATAGGCATAAAAACTAAAAAATTTGAAATTTGAGCAAAAGCTCCGTTCTGCCCAAAGGGGGTTGATTTTTGAACAAATATTGTGAGTCACATGAGTGTTATAGAAACGGTTTTTTTAGTCAATACTGCAGCTAAATGTTTGTAAAACATGATGCAATTGTGCTTATGCTCTTCACGAGCAAATTACTCGATGAAAGCGGTTGTTCGTTTTTTTTACCCCGGTCTTCGTTTTTTTTACCCCATCCGGGGTAAAAAAACGAAGCTTATTTTTTAAGCTGGCCGGTAAGCGGTGGCTGTTAACCTAATTTTTTTATGTTGAATAGAGTCTGTAGCCCAGCTCCCACATAACTAAACCACTTTTTGGGAATCAACAGTGCCATGGATAGCTGCCCAGAAACTTAGGTCGAAATTCGTTTTT